>CM021110.1:374008612-374186798 GCA_007115665.2 Sequoiadendron giganteum
TCTCCCCCTCCCTCTCTATCTCCCACTCTCCCCTCTCTCCCTCCCACTCTATCTCCCACTCTCTCCCTCTCTCTTTCTCCCACTCCCCCCTTTTCCCTCCCTCTCCCTCCCACTCTCTCAGAAACTCCTATACTATCAAAAATATGCTATGAAAACCTAATTTCACATAATGCACTCGCATTATAATGTGAGCATGTTTTGTAGTCCACTAAAATGGTAAAAAAATCAATATACCCATGATTTGAAGGCCCACAGTCTACATATTCCCCTGGTTTTGTGCTTTCTCCGACAAAAAATATCTTTTTGATGATGTTGTGAAGTGTGCAAGCATCTTTTTCACTTTCCATCACCTTTTCCATGATCTTTTTACCACCTTTGCATGAAATAGCAGAATTTCCACATTGAAAGACATATATTATCGATTGAAGTTTGAATTCCATTGAAAACTGATATACAATTGAAGTGTGGAAGGGAACAAGCTTTTGAACAAGTCAAATTGTTGTGGAGTTTGAAGAAAGAAGAAGCTAAGGCTACATAATTGGGTTGAACTCCTCCATTTGAAAGTTTGGTTTTTAAGGTGTGTGAAGTCTTTACAAATTTTCTTTCATTCTATTATGGCTTGCTTTCATTTTTGTTTGTCATTATAACCTTAGGTTGTCAATGCACATTTTAAATTACCAAATTATATACACAATTATTTACACTTGCCAATTACCATTTTACACTTGCAATTATAGAAATTCAGAACCATTCACCAAAATTCATCCTTTAAGACAACTCCAAGCCTCTCCCATTCCTCTGAAGGGTCCAAACACCTTCCAATACCTCTGCACAAAGTGATACAGTATAGAGGAAGAAATCAACACGTTTCTTGACACACTTATTCAACTATATTTCCCTTCACAAAACATTTGATTCGTGAAAAGACAATTAGGTCTCAAACCAAGATAATTTCTAGGTCTTAGGAACTTACCCACTCAACTAGGCTTCCAATACAAAACCCCCCATTTTTCAATGCAAAGAGGGAGGGTTTATAGAAACTCCTATACCTGGGCCTTCCCAGACCATTCCAAAGCATCAAACATCTTCAAAATACCTTCCACAAGGTCAAAAGTTCATTGCATAGACCACTCCTTCAACAATTGATGGGGAGTCTTATCTTTCAAGAGAAATATTGCTCTTCCCAAGACCTATTCTCTAGTCTTCCTAGGGTATTCCTCTCTACCCTACTCAGGGATCCCTCCTAAACCCCTCTCACCTCATAATACTCTCCACGAATTTCAAAATTTTCACCATTGCTCTCAATTCACCACTAAGCTTCCCTGGGCTCCACATTGACCCAAAGTGTCCTAACCACTCGAGGGGCTACAAAAGGGTATTCTCACTATCCCCTTGTTGATTTGACTCCTCACTGATCCATCTCATAGGATTATTTCACCTTGTACCCATCGCTTTCTTGAAAAACCCAATTTTAGGCCTTGTAGCCTTTTGCCCAATTAAGCCTCCTAGAACCCGTTTTCTTGGCTTTTCTCAAAAATGGTCTTAAAAACTCACAAATATTTTTATAGATTCTTTCTAGTGGTACCCTATGCTTTAATATTTACCAGGTGTTTAGTCCCTTTGGCATCCGTACATAGGACTGTCCTCTTACCCCCTATTTTCAAGGGTTTCTAGGGTTCTGGCTCTTGTTTCCAACTTTGAGGGCTTCAATTACCTCCTCAACTCTCCTCCTTGCACATACACGTCTGGAATATATTTTCCCACACTCTCTTTCTCTTGATTGGCACAAAATAGTCCATTTAGCAACTTTCTTTACTGTTGTCCTCTCCAAGCCACTAGCCAAAATGCACTTGCGCTCGCCTAGTTCTTGATGAATTCACCATCTCCCCTGTAAACCAAGACACCACACACCATATGTACACTATAAAAATATTCCCCTACTTGATTCCAAGTGGCCATGGTAGCCTTGCCACAAGAATCAAGTGGGGATCATTATTTCCAAAAACTGGCCTGAACCGGCTATGAGACCAAAAACTCTAAAAACTTGCAAAACATAAAGAAATTAAACTAAATGGCTAATATAATGCTTCACACAGTAATTAAGTGACACAATTGAAAGACTCAAAGCATTATACAGGTCCTTTAAATCCATTCTTGACTGGGCGAAGGCACAAAAACATAAATTCAATGAAATTTGCACTCTTCCAACTCACAAATTCCCCTTCCAAAACTCCAAATCGTACAATAGCTTTCCCACATGCTCAATTAGGGTTTTTATGAGCTTATATATCTTTCTCCCACATTCTAGGACCCTTGGGTTGGGCTTATAGCATCATTAATTCCCTTTTCCCACTTTTAGGACAAATTGCCAAGTCTACATGGACTAATTTGCCTAATTTCATCATTTAGGCTTCTCCAAACTTGAAGGCTCTAGACTACCCTAGGTTTTCCTTAACTCACACATAAAAAAAACTATTGGGACTTTACATCATAGTCCTTATTCCCTTGGTGGTTGGTTGGCTAGAATTTTCAACAATAAAAGACTACTTTTGTAGAAGATGATTGTAAGTATTATTTAAATGAAGCCTTCAATGACATATATTTTTCAATTATCTTGAATGGATACATTTTTTAGGAACTAATATTTGTCTCATTACCATGGCATAGATAAAATTATCCACCATGCCGAAGAAAAATACAAAGAAGAAACTAACAGACGAAGAGAATGAAACCTTGAAAGAAAACGAGAGAGTTTGGGTGGCGGCATATCGTGAAAAGAAGAATTGGAAACGATTGATGAAAACAACCCAATTGTAGAGGAACCTCAACCGTCAAAAAGAGAATAGGAATTGGTAGCACAAAAGGCACGAATGCAAAAGCATCATCGTAAGACATATTTAGATACCATAGTTGGATTCACACCCTCTATGACAAGTGAATATGAAGGGACACCATTAAGCACAAGCGAATATGGAGGAACACCATATAGCACAAGTGAATATGGATGGACACCATCTACTGCAAGTGAATATGGAGGGACACCATTTACCGCAAGTGAATATTGTTGGACACCATCCAACACATCTCAAATTGAGAGTACATCATCACTCAAAATTGATGAAGAAGGTATGCCATCATTCCCATGTGAACCTCAAGGTATGTCTTATTCTCCACCCTCGATCGAAGGTATGCAATCTAGCCCACCTCAATTAAATATTGATGAAATTCCTAATGTTGAGATGTATGTACCTAGGAGAACACCACCAAGAATTTTGCATAGAAAACCAAATTATTTGATTAATATTGATGATGAGATTTTGTAGCACATGGAAGGTAAGATTTCAACACGCACTTGTAGAAGATATGCTGATAAGATTTGGGAATGATTCTTTGAAAGGCTAAATGAGACTGAAAAATGTCAACTATTTGTTGAAATGATTCGGGGTGTAAATTATAGGAACATCATGAAGACTCTTGGGTTGAGAACATTGAATGCATCGAGTGAAGACACTATTGTGAAGAATCTAATGGATTATTATGAGAGTGTGGGTAAGACCTCACACTCAAAGGATAGTAATGTCACCTGACATGTCATTACATCAACTTTGGTAAGTTTTCAAACAAAGAGAGCTCGCCTAATTAGAAAGACTAGTGAAAAAATGGGAATTAGTAGAATAACTTTATCAAGAGCCATTCAAAGGTGGCAAAGAATTGAGGGCAATGATACAAATGAATTATGGTCATTTTGTGGGAGACTATCACGAAAAGATAAAGAAGTTGTCGAAGCCTTGAGAACACTAATTGAAGAGTATTGGAAGAATAACACAAGGCCATCTCCGAATCAAAGGGATGTGGTAAGAAGGAGAATCGGTAGTCGGAATCATGAGCCACATCCAAAACATTTTTTGGATATGACTCAAACCTAATTTTTACGAAAATTTGAAAATGATTATCCTCAAATTAGTATTTCTCAAAGATTTTTTGAACTGCTTAAACCTTTTTATGTCAAGATAAATCACACATTCACTACTTGTTGTTGTAGACTACATATTGAATTTTCTAACCATTACGATGTTTATTTTTCTATATGTTTAGATTTGCATACTAACGATGTTTTGCAGGATTGTGGCATAGAAGCCCCACCAAAATATTCAAGAGAGTTCTTATCAAAAAAATTATGTGAAATAGAGGATGGCCAGATATTCTATAGGACAACATGCTTGGATGGTTCGTGCGAGCGTTGCGGTGGCTTCCAGCATATGCCAGTATGTCAACATATGGAAAGCACCGATGAGGTGGGACAAAAACTAGTAGAGTTCGGGAAGTATAAAACAGTGGCATATGCTACAAAAGATGGGTCTCAAGCAAAAAGGTGTGATTTGGTTATTGAGAAGATTCTAGTGTACAAATTTATGACCACATTTCATGACAGTATACTGTTTGAGTATGCAATGCATACCCATAGAGCCCAATGGTTGGACATGCAGCTCAAGCTATGCAAGGACACCTTTCCAGTTGGAAGAATAGTATCCATGGTTGACTTTGCAGAGAACTACACTCTATAGCCACAACATGATGTGCAGTCACAGTATTGCAACTCCACACAAGTTTCGATATTTGTGCACATAGCATTCATTCATGCATCTGATAGTACAGATGAGCAAAGGAAGGTATTGAGGGAGTACCACTTTTAAATTAGTGATGATCGCACACATTCTCCATAGTTTGTACAAGGTTGCTTCCAGATGTTCTACAGTGGTTTGGCTCAGAGGGGCATAGAATATGATCAACATATAATATGGTCTAATAACTGTGCAACATAGTTCAAGAACTCGTGCATGTTCTATTGGTTGTGCAAGATGCATGTCATTACAGGTGTTCAACATATGTGAAAATTTTGTGAGGTTGGACATGGAAAGGGGGAGCATGATGGTGCAGGAGCATGCATGAAAAGAGCATTAGCATGAGAAGAGTTGAAGTATAAAGATAGTGCAAAGTTGATAGATGCAAAATCAATCATCGAGTGGTGTAATGGTTTGATGGGTCCAGGTAATGAAGGTACATCTTCAGTTCATAGATTTTTTTGGTTGATGGATGATACTAACATTGCACCATATGAAGACTATTGTACACTAATAGGATCGAGTGAGGTACACTCTTTCCTTAGCTCAAATACAGGTTCATGGAGTATCGATACACGAAAGATGGCATGCTTTTGCTCTTCATGTACAACGCAAGACTGGAATGATTGTGAGTCAGGGGAGTGGGTTGACAAATGGTTCACAAGTTATCTTAGCCCACTTCACATGTATCACCCTCCGACGGAATTGGAATTGACACAGATAGAATCATCAGTCGACTTTGACCACATATCAGATCTAGTTCAATGAGGTGATATATCTACTTTCTTAGTTGTTGAAATTCCATATCATTAGATCTTACTTTGTACTGTATTCGTAATGTTGACAAATTTCAAGAGATTTTTTGTACATATCAATGCAGGGCATGTTTATGCAGATATTGCAGATGAAGACAATGAAGAGGGAACAGACTATTACTTGTGTCGTTGTGTTGAGACAAAAAAGAAATTGGAGGCCCCAGTTATAGATGGAGAAAACATCGAATACCCTACAGGGTTAGTTGTGGTTATTGGAACATGGCTTAGAAGGTACTCACATTCAAGTGTTAAACATTGGCTATTTTAGGACTTTGACATGCAACGTAAGATTCTTCATTACTCGAACCTTGTCGTGGCATCCAATGTTCATTTGACCAAATATGGGGGTAGACCTTTGAACAAGACGTTATGGAAGGTCTGTGAGTCTGACCATGAGGCAATCTTGGCACAATAAAGAGTAGAGTAGACCCGAATGGTTCGTTGGATTAATTTGTAAGTATATGCACATTGGTTCTTATTAATTTATACTTGTGTGCACATTAATTTGTTTGAAGCCAATGCTATCATCTTCTTTTATAGTGATTGGTGTCCCCTTGCAAAAAATGCAGATATATGAGCCATCCAAGAGAATGTCAACCACAAAAGCAATGCAACATCCTTATTTTGATGCCTGCATGCAACATCTGTAAGTGCCTTCCATTTATTTTTATTTCATTTCCATTTTGGATTCTCTTTCTTTTTCTCTTTTACTTTGCGTATTTGTAAGTAAACTACTAAGGGTTGATTGATCTTTCGTTGCAGAAAATGCTGATTTAATAGCCATCAAAGAAAATCTCAGCCAAAAAAACAATGCAACATACTTATTTTGATGATTTTGAAAAATCTCAATTTTGATTTCAAGCCATTGTAAGAGAGCATGTGAAGCTTAGCGAGGGAATCTCAAGTTACTCATTTGAAGTTAACCTCATGATGAACACCTATGGTTAAGACATTTAAAGAGAATCCTGAATGTATGAGTGACACTGTAAAAGCTCTGAGAGAATGAAGTGCCAGAGGCATTGTAATAAGATTTAATTACATAATGAGATATACTCAAATATTTTAAGGTTGAAGTTCATGTTTGGTGTAGTAGCACCTTGTTCTGTAAATGCCTTGAGTAGGAAAATTTGCTAACTTTGAATTTTGAAATATAAACAATGTGAAAAAGGTCATGTAAACAATTTGTACACATTTTTTTACAACTCGTGTGACCAAGTGGACTGTTCCAACACATCCGAATAGGTATGTTTACACTAGGAATGGTCCTCTTTCACAATGAAACACGTAGAATCGCTCTGAGCTATGTTCCACCGGATCGATCCCTTAAGGGTCCAAAGTGCAAAATGGCTGCAAACTTCAGCATGCTAGTACTCGGATACCGTGACACTTAGAATCTTTTCATTTGATCCTACAGAAAGGCGTTGGGCCCCTCTAGAAAAACCTCTCTCGGTTTTTTCTATCTTGGAGTGGTTTTCTCATGGCGGCGGATTTTCACTTGATGGAAAAGGTGTCAAATTAAAGCAGTGCAAAGTTGCAAAGTGGTGCAACTTTCTCTCTACAACTCGTGTGACCAAGCAGACTATTCCAACATGTCTGAATAGGTATGTTTACACTAGGCATGGTCCTCTTTCACACCGAAACACATAGAATCGCTTTGAGCTATGTTCCACCGGATCAATCCCTTAAGGGTCCATATTGCAAAATGGCTGCAAACTTCAGCATGCTAGTACTTGGATACCGTGACACTTAGAATCTTCTCATCTGATCCTACAGAAAGGTGTCGAGCCCCTCTAGAAAAACCTCTATCGGTTTTGTCTATCTTGGAGTGGTTTTCTCATGGTGGCGGATTTTCACTTGATGGAAAAGGTGTCAAATTAAAGCGGTGCAAAGTTGCAAAGTGGTGCAACTTTCGCTTTGCAACTCGTGTGACCAAGCAAACTATTCCAACACATTTGAATAGGTATTTTTATGCTAGGCATGGTCCTCTTTCGCACTGAAACATGTAGAATCGCTCCAAGCTATGTTCCACTGGATTGATCCCTTCAAGGTCCAAAGTGCAAAATGGCTGTAAACTTCAACATGCTAGTACTCGGATACCGTGACACTTAGAATCTTCTCATCTGATCCTATAGAAAGGAATTGGGTCCCTCTAGAAAAAATTCTCTCGGTTTTGTCTATCTTGCAGTGTTTTTTTCATGGCAGCAGATTTTCACTTGATGGAAAAGGTGTCAAATTAAAGTAGTGAAAAGTTGCAAAGTGGTGCAACTTTCACTCTGCAACTCGTGTGACCAAGCAGACTATTCCAACACATCTGAATAGGTATGTTTATGCTAGGCATGGTCCTCTTTAACACCGAAACACGTAGAATCACTCTGAGCTATGCTCCACCAGATCGATCCCTCAAGGGTCCAAAGTGAAAAATGTTTACAAAATTCAGCATGCTAGTACTCGCATACCGTGACACTTAGAATCTTCTCATCTGATCTTACAAAAAAGCATTGGGCCCCTCTAGAAAAACCTCTCTCGGTTTTGTCTATCTTGAAGTGGTTTTCTCATGGCAGCAGATTTTCACTTGATGGAAAAGGTGTCAAATTAAAGCAGTGCAAAGTTGCAAAGTGGTGCAACTTTCACTCTGCAACTCGTGTGACCAAGTAGATTGTTCCAACACATCCGAATAGGTATGTTTATGCTAGTCGTGGTCCTCTTTCCTAAAGCATGTAGAATCGCTCCGAGCTATGTTCCACCGGATCGATCCCTTAAGGGTCCAAAGTGCAAAATGGCTGCAAAATTCAGTATGCTAGTACTCGGATACCATGACACTTAGAATCTTCTCGTCTAATCCTACAGAAAGGTGTTGGGCCCCTCTATAAAAACCTCTCTCATTTTTGTTTATCTTGGAGTGATTTTGTGATGGTGGCAGATTTTCACTTGATGGAAAAGGTGTCAAATTAAAGCAGTGCAAAGTTGCAAAGTGGTGTAACTTTTGTTCTGCAGCTCGCGTGACCAAGCGGACTATTCCAACACATCCGAATAGGTATGTTTATGCTAGGCATGTTCCTCTTTCACACTGAAATATGTGGAATCGCTCCGAGCTATGTTCCACCGGATTGATCCCTTAAGGGTCCAAAGTACAAAATAGCTGCAAACTTCAGCATGTTATTACTTGGATACCGTGACACTTAGAAACTTCTCATGTGATCCTATGGAAAGGAATTGGACCCCTCTAGAAAAACCTCTCTTGATTTTGGCTATCTTGGAGTGTTTTTCTCGTGGCGGCGTATTTTCACTTGATGGAAAAGGTGTCAAATTCAAGTAGTGCAAAGTTGCAAAGTGGTGTAACTTTCGTTCTACAAATCGTGTGACCAAGTAGACTGTTCCAACACATCCAAATAGGTATTTTTATGCTAGGCATGGTCCTCTTTCACACTGAAACACATGGAATCACTCTGAACTATGTTCCACCGGATTGATCCCTTAAGGGTCCAAAGTGCAAAATGGCTACAAACTTCAGCATGCTATTACTTAGATTTCGTGATGCTTAGAAACTTCTTGTCTAATCCTATAGGATTATGTTGAGCCTGTCTACAAAAACCTCTCTCAATTTTGGCTATCTCGAAGTGGTTTTCTAGTGGTGGCGGATTTTCACTTGATGGAAAAAGCATCAAATGCAAGCAGTGCAAAGTTGTAGAGTGGTGCAATTTTCATTCTACAACTTGTGTGACCAAGCGGATTGTTCCAACATGTCCAAATAGGTATGTTTACGCTAGGCATGGTCCTCTTTTGCACTGAAACACATGGAATCACTCCAAGCTATGTTCCACCGGATCGATCCCTTAGGTTGGAGGAGTCTTAAGTTGCAAATTTGTAAGTTGCTTAAAGCAACAAATTTGAAATGATATTGAATGGCCCACTTAGCACTCATTGCATCTAAGTGATGCTCATAGAGGTGAGGCACTAGGCCTTCCTGGGAGGTCACCCATTCCAGTATACTCCAACTCAAGCGCTTAACCACAAAGTTTTTTCCCCAAGAAGGCATAGTGGAAAAGGCATAATCCACTATACTTTTGATGAGTGGAAAGGAATTCCTAAGACATGAAGGAGGAAGAAGGATTTGTCTATGCAATCATGTTGAAGCCAAAGGAGGAGGAGTCACCTAGCTGGCTACCTATGAAAATAGAGGTGAAGAAACTATTTGATCAGTTCAGGGATATCATTTGCGAAGGCACACCAACTACACTAGGGATTAAGAGGGAAATTAGTCATCAAATTGACTTTTTACCAGGAGCAACATTGCCTAATAAGGTTGCATACAAAATGACACCAGAGTAGAACAAGGAGATAGCAAGGCAAGTTCAAGAACTTTTGGACCAAGGGTTGATCAGGAAAAGTATAAGCACATGTGCTATTGCAGTGGTGTTGGCACCTAAGAAGGGAGATAAGTGGAGAATGTGTACTGATTCTAGGGCCATAAATAGGATAACCATTAGATATAGGTTTCCTATTCCTAGGATAAAAGACTTAATGGATTGTTTAGGGGTGATAAGTACTACTCCAAGATTGATTTGAAAAGTGGCTACTATCAGATCAGGATGAAAGAGGGAGATGAATGGAAGTCATCTTTTAAAACCATAGAGGGGTTATATGAGTGGTCAGTAATGCCATTCGGGCTTACAAATACACCTAGCACTTTTATGAGGGTGATAGCTTCTCCTCTTGAAGGACTTTATAGGAGTCTTTGTGGTAGTCTACTTAGATGATATCCTCATCTTTAGCAAAACAAAAGAAGAACATAGGAAGCACCTAGAACTTGTGTTGAAGAAAATTCAAGAGGAGAAGCTCACCATAAATCTTGATAAATAGGGTACTTGGTAACTTTTTGAGGTGTCTAACTAAGGAGTATGGAAAAGGATGGGAACAAGTCATTTCATAGGTAGAATTTGCCTACAATGATAGCACAAACAGGTCTACTGGTAAGAGCCCATTTGAAATTATATATGGGTTACATCCAAGGGGTGTACTTGAGATAAGAGACCTAAAAGGTTATGAAGGAATCTGTTAGCTCTCAAAAATGCAGGTTTGAACCACGAAAGGTTGCCAAGCTTTCACAACGTTTAAGGGTAACAAAACAAGGCTTGAAACAATCAAACCTTCTACTCTTCAGGTGGTGCTAGACCTAGGTGGGTGAACCTCTCTTGAGCAATGCAAGCTTATATTATGATTGTCTTTCTGAAGAGCTTTTTCCACAATGGAAAAGAATAGTGAACAAAATGAAACCAAACTTGATAGCAACTTGCAGATCTAAATCCTAAAATACTAAATAAAAGAGATTGAAAGAACTCAAATAATGAAATTGTAGGGACCAGTGCCTTGTTGGGTATGCGGAGTCGAATGAAACAAAAATGGGCAACTAATTCTGGCAGAAGATTGAATTGCAGGCATATGATTTGTTCATAACTTGTATGAACAATGCAAGATTATGACTATTGAGCTCTACTTTAAAAATCCAAATGAATCTTCTTGATTACTGTGATCAATGAAAAGGATTTAATCCCTACTTGAGAGAACCAGTTAATTAATCACACAAATGTAGCAAATGTGCACAGAGAAATCGAAAATAAACTTGTTATTCCAATTTAAACAACCAGAAAAACTCAAATTGGAGACAGCTTCATCAATACTCTTCAATAAACTCGACATGCAATTGAAACCAAAACAAAATTGCCACACAGCTGAATTTCATTGAAACTACCATTTGAAAACATGCACATAGTCTCTGATGAGAGAAGATTATCCTACTATAGCCATCTGACTACCTAGTGCTTTTTTTTTTTTCTAAAAATCTGATCCTGTTCAATTACAATCTCGGGCATATTTATAGCCAGCATTAGAAAACTAAACGCTTCAAAATCATGTTGGCCCACCATGGAAATTGGGCCCAAATCAAGTCGGCCAGCAACGGTCATCAAATAATTCATCACGTCGGCCATAGGAATCGTAATCTGCTATTTAATTGAATCCACATGTCAGCCACAACAATCAAGCACCATTATTCATCATCGAAATAGTCGCTGAGACATTCCCCTCACCATGCCGAAGGCAATTCAATCACTCTCCTTGCGCGCCCCTATTCATCATAGTCGCTGTGACATACTTCATATCGACCACATAGTCCTTTCCCCGAGCGTTCCTCCTTCTCCTCATATATCGCTGTGACATCTTGACCTCGGGGTGACATCCTATAGAGAATACTTCACTATATTGAAAGCCTTCCACTAGATTCATGTCGCTGTGACCACCATATTCGGGGAGACTTCGCCCCGACATCCTTTTGCCTGGTTGAAAAGAAGATTCTACTGGCCGGTCGGTGGGACAAAAACATATCGCCAAGACCATCGCCCGAAATCTCCAACTCATAGCGATGTGTATATCAAAGTAAATCAACGTGTAAGTTCAGTGAGACCGAAGGTCATTCGCCAAGACCTTACATCGATAGCTATAACTTATACCAATACACATCCTCCGCTCTTTTGGGTCAGCATGACATGACGAAGTCATTGAGACCCCCTTCCGAGGAATCCAACTCTCACCGAAATGACCACCTAGGCACCGGTCGGTAAGACAAGAGAAGATCGGGGAGACCTCAACCTGATAGCCACAACACATGCCGATAAAGTTCCACCCACCAATGTGATCACCGAGACATGTGAGAAGTCCTGCCGACCACCCTAAAACACAGAAGTTAGCAAAAACGAGTCGGGGGGACAAAGAAAATGTCACACCGACCTGAACTATGATGTAAAATATGCAAGACTCAATGGATTCAATGGGACAAAAGGGCAAGATATGAATGGAAAATGCACACAGTAGGATCAAATCTGGGAGTTTATGAGTAAAACTAATATGTGAGATCATCAGATTTTTACAGTTCCAATAGAATCAATGGACATGCTGATGATTTTGCTCAGTCAATGAGAGAGGTTCATGAGCAGGTAAAGAAGACATTAATGGAGGCTAACCAGAAGTTGAAGGCTAAAAGAGATGAAGGGAAGAGAGATCTACAATTTGAAATAGGTGATTTGGTGATGGTATACTTGAACAAGGCAAGACTACAAAAATGCATACCAAGTAAGCTGTAGATGAAAAGGATAGGGACATGTAAAGTGTTGGCTAAGTATGGATCCAATGTATACAAGGTGGAGTTACCCAAGGAGATGTCCATTTTTCCTATCTTCAATGTGAAGAACTTGGTGAAGTATAAAGGACCAGAAATGGATGAGGAATAGTATAGTGCTAAGGTGAGTAAGGATGTAGATGAACTCAAGGTACCTGATCAGATCAAACCACAAATGGAAAAGATTCTAGACTCAAGGGTGAAGAAGAAGACTAGGCACAAGACATACATGGAGCACCTAGTGAAGTGGAGACATCAACCAGAGTCAGAGGCTACTTGGATAGCAGAAAGTGACTTTAAGAAGCATGGAATTAGTGAGGAGCTCTTGACACCACAGGTTCCTTAACTTCTTTGTTGCAGGGGGGAGAATGGTGCAGGAGCACCTTATGGTCTTTTGGAGAGATCTTTGCAATTTTGGCTTATAGGTGGTTCTAGCCAACCACCAAGGGAATAAGGACTATGATGTAAAGTCCCAAGAGTTTTTTTGATGAGTGAATTGGAAATAGGTTTGTTAGGGGCTTGTGGTTTGGGTAAGTCTTGGACACTGTGAGCATTTTGAGTAATGTTGCCTTGGCTATTTGTCCTAAAAGTTGGAAAATGGCATTAACGATGCTCTAAGCCTGACCCAAGGGTCCTAGCACATGGGAGAAAGGTATATAAGCTCAGAAAAACCCTAATACCTAGGTTGGAGGATTGTTTTCATGAATTGAGACTTAGAGAGTACATTTTTGTGATTGGAAGAGAGCAAGTTTTCATTGAATTTCTTTGTTTGAGCCTTCATCCAGTCAAGAATGGATTGAAAGGACTTATTTGATGCTTTGAGTCTTCCATTTGTGTTACTTACTTACATTGTGTAGCATTAGATTAGTCATCTAGACCAATTGATTATCTTTTTGCAAGTTTTTGGTGTTCTTGGTCTCATTGCCGGTTTAGGTTTGATTTGTGAATAATGAGTCCCACTTGACTTCCCGTGGATTTCCTCTCATGGCCACTTGGAATCAAGTTGGGGACCAGTGTTACAAGACTAGGACTCGCCTCAGACTTGACAAGCTATTTTTTGACTTGGACTCGGGCTCGGAGCCCAGACTCGACAAATAGAAAAACCTAAGAAATTCAAAGATTTGTAAGGATTTAAAACTTGTTTCATGCACCCTTTAATAAATAAACCTTAAAGACAAAATAGCATCATCAAATAGAAATTACTATGATCCCATACACAAACATACATCAATCACATAAGTATAAGCACAAATTTTAGCTGAAGGAAATAACACATTTAGATATATAAATATTGTGATATTGCTATCAAGATTCAATTGTGTAGTTTTACAAGTCAAACTCATTGACCCATGATTCATCAGTAGTGGTGCACAAGAACCCATCTCTCATGATAATGAATGGTTCATAAGGAGGAAGATAAATCTTCATACATTTCTTCTATCACAAATGAGATAAGTGCTTGGTTTCATGAAGGTCATGAGACAACCATTAATGGGGAGTGGATACATGAAGAACTGATGGAGAATGATAATGGCTTCAGACCTGCTATAAAGGAATTTTTTTTTCGTTTCAATGATGCAAGAGGTTTTTGGTTTCACTACCAAAATGAGCCTACGAAGAATGCATGTGAAACTCCTTTTGACCTTGAGGGTGTACTTACTCCATCTCAAGGATCATGCATTGAGGATGACATAGATCAATGCTAGGGCTAACCAATTAATAATTATACACGTGAATAAGTCAAACATGTACATGTCAATAAGGGAACTACAAGTACTCATAAACACGTAAGCCTCAAAAAGTATACACATGAATACATAGTATACACAAATTAAAACAAAGTATATGCATGAATACAAGGTATATGCATGAAAACATGTAAGCCACAAAGTATACACTCGAATGCATGTAAGTCACAAAGTATGCACGTAAGTTGTAAAGTATACACTTGAATATACGTAACTCATATCTATTGAACCTGTTGGTGTTTTATTTTTCCCACATAGAAATTGCAGATCTCTAAGAGGCAGCCAACCCCTATCAAGGATAACTACAACAACTAGTGGCCAACTAATGAGAGTCAGTTGTGGACTGAACTACCCTACACTTTTGGCTCTGTAGGACCAAGGTGGGTAAACCTAAATGTGTTCATAAGAATACCTCATGACTGGTAAGAACACTTCCTGTATACAGATCACAATTCCTACACACTTAGAGAGATAGTCATCATTTCATGGTATTGGCAGACCAGAGAATGATTACCAGTGCCGAAGAGCAACGGAATTGACCCACTTACTATGAGAAAATACCTCCCGAAGGAAGACAATGTTTTAACAAGTTTTTATGTTTAGTATTCAGATTGTCGTGCTTAAAGCTCACAATCTTAAACCAAAAATAATGCTACAAACATTGTTCAGTGCCTCACCCATTGGGCAACGAAGTCATACAGAATAAAATCCTGATACAATGAACTTATCTTCATATAGCATTACTATCATGAGATATTCCAATACACTAAAACAATACTTCTTCAAGAATCCTGAGCATATACAACCATGAACATGTAATTGATTCTTCAAGCATTTGATCAACTTCTTAAGTTAAAGCAAGAAAAAACTAACTACACTTTCAATTAATTGTTGAAACTGAATGGAGGAACCCTTGATAATTCCACTCATAATCCATGGCACACACACAGGAGAGTAAACTATCTTAATTTTATAGATTTCTTTTGATATCAGTAATTAAAAAAGAATATCATACTAATCTATATACAAATTTCCCCTTGGGATGATTTTTTGAACAAAATATTCATGACATTTCAACTATAAGACCAACTGTACAAACTTTAAAGCTTTGGACCCCAAAATTCCTGACCCTGACAACGAGCCATGAAATCTCCTTTATATATTAGGAGAGCAACAAGCATTAGGCTACATTTGTCGATACAAAATTGAATTTCAACTCAAAGTGAAATTCAAATTTACATTCCTTATCATTAGATAACATCATGCATGATCGAAGGAATCAAAATGGTTACACAGTAACTAGCCGGAGAACAAAATCGTGCAAAGCATGCGCATGTTCATGTCCACAGGAGAGAACAAAAAGCAGGAGCAAACACGTCCAACCAACCCGCCACCACTCACCATCAAAAGAACACATGGCCCTAGTATAGGCGACCGCTTTGAGTCCATGCTTGTGACAGTGATGGAACCACCTCTCTTTTACCATCCTTGCAAGCATCGTCCCTGACAACTGGACCCGGTGCCTATGCAGTTATCAGATCAATTGCCAAAACCTCCTCGTCAACTCCCAAGAGTTCAGTCAGAGTAGCCAAGTAACACCGATAATCCGAATCGGCATCGGATTCATCAGAATATGAAATGATCACCAGGGACGAACAGTGCACTGGCTGCTTTCCAATGTTTCTTGCAGCACCCCTGGGCATAGTGGGTGTCACAGGCTCCATCATGACTGGCGACCCTTGGGATCTTAGCCTCGCTCTCCTATGCTTAATTGATTTATGCATTAAAGAAATAGAGCTCTACAACACACAGGATAAGAAACTTTCCTGCACACAAATACAAGAAGAATGCAATGCTGATAGCATACAACTCAGTCAGCATTTATAGAATAGCCCAGCATGCAGGGTACAATTACTTGAAGGCAATTTAAGCATTCGAACAATTAGTGACCAAGATAACCATGAATACTCTCAGTAGGATGACACTATTCGCACGCTGGAGGAAATCAGGTGGAGATCCTCTGGAGAAGGAAAAACTCTGCCATTAATGACATGAGCAACAACCAAGCAATACATGCTACGCAGACAACTCACACACCCCTTCTTGAAATTGAACCATCGATTCGGACCACACCTTAGCAATACAGAGGGTGGAGATCAAGTCAATGGATGTTGACAATCCACCTCGACACCCTCAAAAAACATAGCCAATGAAAACCCTCAAAAATAGTAGGTCTGAACTGCACAGTGGGACCCACATTGTCCCATTGGCAAGGAAAGAAAAGCCATGTGCCACGCCCTCGCAGACCTCGCAACACCCTCCCGAATATTTACTCTGCTCGTGCGAGGTGTGCGAGAAACCATAATTACCCTATTATTAATGGCCATCACCAGTGAAAAGATGGCCCCACATCATATCCAACACCTCGGGAAGAAAACCCACTCATCCATTCATGCCAGATGGCAACATCTCATGAGCCTCGCACCACTTTGGTGACGCCAGCAAGAAAACCTGTGAGGTCGGCGAGAAATGGCTAGGATCCAATCCTGTGATCGGAGGGTTCCTCAAACTTCAAATAGAACATCTAAGTGGGGCCCGCATTGAAATTCCCGATGGTGTAGAACATAATCCATCATGTCAAAAGACCGACAAATCAGGTGAAACGGGGCCCGTAAAGCATGACCCGAGAGGGATAAAACCTCACTTAAGTGACCGGTTCCCCCAGGCAGCAGGTCACCGTTAAAACATAACAAGAGGGTTTCAAAAGGTCGGTAATCAAAGTTACCATGAGTAACTTTGAAACCCTAAAACCCCAACCTCAATTTTCTCAAAAAATTGAAGTCCCATCAGAACCATCAATTTAGAATGCAAATATGGACAGGCATCGAAAAAAGATATTTGTATTAACCAAATAGCCATGTAGGCATACATAAATATATGTCGATATAAGTATGAAATATATGTACAAAATAGCCATGTAGGCTTACAAGAATGCCATCTAGGCGTACAAAGTCAGATATGTCCAATAAAAAATATGTACAAAACTGCCATGCAGGCATACAATAAAGGACTCTGGAATCAAAAGTCATTGCTCTCCATGCCCAGGAAATAAAATCTTTCCCTTTTCTTTTTGCTTGGATGGCGATAGGTCTGTCACTCATTTTTGCTGTGCTCATGGAGTGCTCCTGCTACTCCTCCTAGGGTTTAGTTCATGGTGAAGTTTTAACTGTTACAATAAGAAGTAAAGACATGAATATATAGAAATTACATTCTAAAAAATGATATATTTGACAAAATAATCACTTACAACCATCTCACGATCTCTCTCCATGAGGGAAATATCCTCACGCCCATGCTTAGGCATGCTCAAGCCCTGTATAAACCATGCAAATAGACAAAAACTATGTGAATCAATAATGGTTTGATTTCTCACTAACTAACATCTATAACAACAAATGTAAATTAAAATTTACTAATTTGCCTCATACCTCTTCTATTAGAGCCATCGAAGATTGTATAGCAAATGTCACACCAATATCCATTGCCCTCATCACATTTGGAGGTGTATTGTCTTGCAACAATTGAAAATAAAACAACAAATTATTCAACGTAATCAACGATGTGCATGTATAAACTACACAAATCTATTAAGTACTTGATTCATTAGTTAAACTCTTTATTCTATTACCTGTGTGAAGGTTTGAGTAAATCCACTGCCATTGGGAAGTGTTCCATCAAAACCTCCAATATTAGTATGTTCAACATCCAAAATTGCATATTAAATTACCATTCGTAAAACAATGCCATTAATATGCAATAAACTTATAATTGTTTACTACTTACATACCCTAGCGATAGGTGTACTGCAAAAATAGGTTGGTGGGGGGGCAATGTATCCAATCTCAACATTGTGACCCTGCAATTTTATTAAAATCATAAGACATTTTTATTTAATCTTGCATTTGAAAATCAAAATTTAATAAATTAAATTCAATGAACACATGCACTAACTTTTACCTGACTATCAATGCCATATGCCTCGTGCAAAATGTCAGTTGCCCTCTCCGTCTCCATAGCTATAGATGGATCCTACGTACCAGTCTCCTAAGGGTCGATGGGGTCATGTGAACAAGTAGCCCCACAAGATTGACATACATGTGTTCGAAGACCACCACTAGAAGACTCCCCTAGGTGGCGCTGTAGAATAGGGCTAGTATGATGGATGACACTCTGGGTCAAAGTGCTGATTGCCTGTAATGTCTTTACGTCAGCACTTTCCTTCATGACGGAAGGCATAACAATGTGCTCATGAGGTGGCCTAACAAGAGCTCGTCTACCTTGCCGCGTAGAATCCGGCTGTGCACCAAGTCTATCCCAAGTTGACCCCCCACCTCTCCCATGGAAATCCCTCATATCAAAGTAATTTGGGATTTTGTTCAATATGAAATCACTGTATAGTTTCATAAGGAAATATTGCAGGACCTCGCAATTGTTGCATGCTGGGTAATCGAAGACCATGTACCACCTATCATAAAACTGCTCCTTCATTTGTTGGTGGTGGCACCAATGGATAGGAAACCTCTTTGCATTGAGGGTAAGAGTTTGATTTGTGCATGGGTTAGTGAATAATGAGCACAAATCACCTTTTGTTATTTTTAAATCTTCAACATCCTTGTATGATAGTTTATTTGCATAATACTCCCTAGCTGCCTACCTCCTATCTTCCCATCCAGTTATTTGTTTGCTAATTGAATCTACGTTTGTCAACATATCTTTCAATGAATTTGCTAGGGTGATTCTTTCTGTGGTTGAACCATTTGGATCACTCAACCTATTGATCAAATCCTCAATTTGTTTTTTGTTGTTCTCAATTTCACTCATTAAATTTTGTTGAGTGCTAGGAGGGGGTTGAGTGATTGGTGGAGGAGGTTGATGTTGTGGTTGATTTTGATATTGAGGATTTGGTTGGTCCTCCTATTAAGGATTTTGAGGCTTTACAGGTTGATTTGCATCTCCTAAAAATTCAAACAAATAGATATCAAATTCAACCTAAAACTAACAAATTCAAAACAAAAAGCATAGAATCCTTACCTCTTGCAGCTCCTCCTCGTCGTGGCACCATCGGTGAGAAGAAATTCAGATTCTTGGTGAAAAAAATCTTGTCCTAGAACGCGAGTGTGATATTTTGGGATTTTTGGCCGCGGGTGGAGCAAAAAAACTAGTTGAAATGCAAATGAGAGATTTGCATTTGTTTTTTTTGCTTTTAACAGTCAATAACGCGTGTGCGTTATTTCTTTGTAGTTATGGCCATCGGGATCTTGCCTAGGTTTAACAGAAGACATAATGCGAGCACGTTATAACGCGCTCGCATTATGCTTTTCAACTTTTTTTTTTTAGGGTGTCCACGGAATTGCTACCCATTTCCATGCACCCACCCTTTTATTAAACATAGGTTTTTCACCAAAAATCAAACTCTCTATTTTGTACATGTGGAAAAATAGAAAATTATCAAAACAATTTTTAAAAAAATATTTTTGTGTTGGGTATTGATGTCCTTGATCCATTAAAAAAGAAGAAGTGAATTTCGATATGTACAGAAAAAGTTATGTTGTATACAGTTTGCCTATGTCTGAATTGCGATTGGTTTGACTTTGAAACTCTATTAAGGAAAAAGTATTCAATAAAAAACTATGAGACCAAATGAAAGTGCTAGATATCGTAGTTACAAATCTAAATTTGAAAAAGTTAGAATTTTATCCTTCATACAAAAAAATCTATGTTGTATACGGTGAGCGTCACTTTTTAAAAATGTTGTTTTCTGGAAAAAAACCAATTTTCGTGGAAGATGGAAAAAGAAGTGCAATCTTATTCCAAAAATTTTGAAAAAAATATTTTTAGAATCTACAAACAAAATGTGATGACTCTAGTTTGCATCATCTTCAAATTCCTCACAGTTTAACCGCTATAGGTGCCGAAATGTGAAGATTTAGTTAAAAATAATAATTTCACTGTCCAGTTTCACCAAAAATTGTAAACCACTATTGTGGGATCAGCCAGATTCAAATGCCATTTTGTGTGGATTTTGAAGAGAAATTCGATTCACAGGTAGGGTTTTAGTTTTAGTTTTTTTCTTTTTGCTTAATCATTTTCTTTCATTCTTCTTGCAAAATTCTCATTCCAAATTGAAAAAAAGTCATGATAGAGTACAAAGAAACAATTTTTTTGCATTTAGAATCCAAAAAACAAGATTCATCACAATTTTTGTTGATTTTTGCTGATTTTTTTCACTATTTTTTGAAATTTTCAGACCTAGGTTCATTTTTTGTGTAGAGTGATAAGATTAGTTAATAATGTTAATTTTTAATTCATTTGAACACATTTGTATCAATTTAAATCAAATTTAGCTCTATATCTTTTAAGTTTTAAATTTTTAATGATTTAGGTTGTTTTTTAATTTTTTTTGTATTAAAAAACTAATATGTTGTACACATTTTTTGTGTGTGTAGATTGATCATTGTCATTGAATACACACTATAATGGCTTCTGGCTTTGGTTCAACATCAGGTTCCATCACCGCCCCATTATGTTCCACCCCATCTACACCATCATCATGGGTTCCAGGTACTCATCCTGTAGGGGCTAGAGACCCTACATGGAAGTATGGTGTGAGAGGGCACATACCTAGAACAGTTGTTTGCAGTGAGTGCAAGAAAACATATCATGGAGGCATAAATCGCCTCAAATACCATCTTGCAGGCATTCCTCAGTGTGATGCCAAGCCTTGTGAGAAGCCCAAAGAAGAGATTAGAAGAGAGATGCTTGCACTACTTTTAGTTGTCGAGGAAAGAAAAATGCAAAGGGAGAGGGAAAAAAATCCATAGCAGCTGCCATAGCTAGTGGACATGCGCATGCCCATGGTAAGACTCAAGAGCACAGGGTCGAGCACATGGAGATAGAGTCAGATGAGGAGGGAGATATTGGCATTGTGGGCTCTCTTCATGGTCTATGGATTCACATTCATAGCACAACCACAACTGTATTGTCCTCTAGGCCCACCATTTCCTCTAGTTTGACTTCGACTAGAGTGTCAGTGCCACCACCACCTTCATCTTCACGCAACCCATAGAGTTTTTTTGTGCCTCGAAACACACCAGGAGCATAGGTATCGTTAGAGGCTACAGGGTGGAACAAGGAGGTGCATCAACATGTCGAGTTGGCATGTGCTAACTTTTGGTATTTCAATAACATACCATTTAATGTGGCGAGTAGTCCCTATTGGCACAATATGGTCACTGCATTAACAATTGCAGGGAAAGGCTTCAAGCCACCTTCTTGCAAAGATTTGAGTGGGAGGTAACAGAAAGTCAACTTAAATTTTATGCTAATTTTATGTTCTTTAAATAAAATTAATTTATTATTTATTATTTATGTTGAATTCAAGCTATTTTTTGTTTAAAACTTACAATTTTATACTTATTTAATTATTTTACTTTGTACCTACAGGTTGCTCACAAATGTAACCCAAAGGGCAATGCAAGTGGTTGAGGAACAAAAAAATAAATGGAAGAAATATGGCTGCTCTATTCTTTCTGTTGGGTGGATGGATGGGAGAAACCACACCATCATTAACTTTTTGGTTGCTTGCAAAGGTGAAGTTGTGTTTTGGAAGTTGATGGATGCTTCCAACAGGATAAAAACTACAGATACATTTTGTACATTGTTGGAAGAAGTTGTGATGGAGGTGGGGATTGCTAATGTGGTGCAAGTTATCACAAATAATGCAACAACATATGTGGCAGCATGAAGAATGCTTGAGATTAGACATTCATCACTCTTTTGGTCACCTTGTGCGGTGCATTGCCTTGACCTTCTTTTGGAGGACACAGGAAAACTTGTTTGGGTGGCATCGATTGTAGATGATGCAAGGAGCATCAAAAAATTTATCTACAATCACCCTTGGGTTCTTAGCTTGATGAGAGATCATACGCAAGGGAAGGAGTTGGTGAGACTAGGTGCCACAAGGTTTGCAACGATTTTCATAACATTGCAAAGCATTTTGGATTCTTTGTGCTCTTTAAAAAAAAATGTTTGTGAGTCAAGCATGGAATGACTCCTCATATTCAAAGAAGCCCGAAGGAGAGAGAGTTGCTACAATATTCTTTGACCCCTTGTTTGCACAAAAAGCTACAGAGATTGTGAAGGTAACTTCAAAACTTTGATTTTAATTTTAAACTCAAGTTGAATATAAATATATATAGTTTTTAATTTAACTTTAAGCCTTTCATTATAAATTTCTAACTTTGATATTTTTGTATTTTTAATCTAGGTGTCAGAGCCCTTGGTAAGAGTCGTTTGCTTGGTAGATGGGGATCAAAACCCCATGGGGTATATTTATGAGGCCATGGATATGGCCAAAGAGGCTATCAAAAGTTACTACATGGGGGATAACCTGAAATTTTATCCCATATGGGAAATTGTTGATAGGAGGTGGAACAATCAACTCCACCAACCCATCCATGCAGTAGGGTACTTCCTCAACCCTTCTTATCTCTTCTCAGAGAGCTTCTCTGAACCTAATGGAAAGGTTATGGAGGGGCTCATGACATGCTTTCATAGGATGGAATATGAAGTTGCAACGAGAGATGACATCGTCAGTGAGTTGGATATGTACAGGGAAGCAACTGGTAATCTCTTTTCCTCAGAGCTAGTTGTTAGAGGAAGAAACACTCTGCCACTAGGTATAAAATTGGGAGTCTTTAATTTTTAAGTTTATTTCACATACATCTTATAATTTGATAAAATGTGTTTTGACTTTTGAGTCTTTGACTTTGTTTTCTAACTCTTCAATATTTATTTATTTTGCAGAGGTTTGGTGGAAAAATTGGGTTGGAAAAACCCCAAATCTTTAAAAAATTTCCCTCCGCATATTATGTCAGCCCTGTAGTGCATCTAGTTGCGAGCGCAATTGGATCTTGTTCGAGTCCATTCACACGAAAAAGAGGAACAAGTTAGCACAAAAGCGCCTCAATGATCTTGTATTTGTGCAATACAACCTTCAATTGTGCACAAAGAGAGTAGAAGAAAAATCATTGGATCCTATTGATTTAGATGAGATAGGTCCTTATAGTGATTGGATAGAGCAAGATGAGCAACCTCCATTGTTTAGCACAGACGAGATCCTTGACTTTGAGAGACAAGCAATGGAGGATGTGGGTGCATCAAGAGATGTAGGGTTGGAGGACATTCCTAAGGATATGGATGAGATTCAGCCAGAGCCACAGACACAACCTTCCATGCTAGTTGAGGAGCCAGTAGTAGTAGCACTGCGAGTGCAATCACCTCCACCACGCACACGTGGGAGGACTAGAGGACCCACCCCTTCTTCCCTAGCTACTGCTAGACTAGGGAAGAGGAAAGCCTTGCATATTTTATTTAGTTACTGTTTAGTATTTGCTTCTAGTTCTAGTTTTATTGCTTTCATGTATCAGACTTTCAGGCTTTTAGCCATTGGGATTCCGCATAAGAATGCGATTATGTAATCAATTTACTTTGAAGTCAATCAAAATTAATAGAAATCACTTTTTTACTCATTGGATTCATCTTGTCATTGAATTTTGAAAAAAAAAAATGTTTCTAATGAAATTTATGCAATTTTTTAAGTTCTCGAGTTTTTTGTAGAGTTTTTACCGAGTTTTTTCCGAGTTTTAAAAACTCTCCAATTTTTGGCTTGGCGAGTTTTTTCTTGGGGTGAGTTTTCCAACTATGCCCTCAACAATTAATATGCATTTCAATCTCTCCTTTCTAAAGGGGAAGGATTTGATGGAAAGGGGTGGGAAGTATTGAGGTAGGGTTTGCTCGATAGGTAACTATAGTAGGGGGCATCACATTCCTAACCCAAAACCTTCACTTTATGATCATTGTTGAGGTGTCAAGGATTTCATGCAATAAAGTTGTTATATTGTAAATGACAGAGGATGTTTTTTGTGGTCTCTAGATTTAGTCATGGATTTTGGCTAGAAGAAATAATTGAATCACATTTTGGATATTAGAGGTTTAAGTTCTATCTTATAATATTTTTGATCTATTTATGCATGTGGGTATCTCAGATGTTTTTTATTTGTTTTCTAATTGATTCATTAAGGTTAGTTGATTGGTCAATTGGAGATAAAGAGACTTTACATAAATAAGGAACTGATATATCATGTGGATTCATATTAAATAAGTAATTTAAAAGTAAATTAATCATCATTCTAAATATATTTGGAGACAACGATTACATGTGCATTGATCTTTTTGACTATGTCAATTAGGTATCACTATAACTTATTGGAACAAACATAAAATTGATAGAATTATGTTATAGAATATTTTTGGCCACTTTAAGGGACCACCTCCTTTGAGCAATGCTCAATAAAATATAATTCATGGAACCCATACAATAGCTTATGCTTTATGTTTATACTAGTTCTTTTTAAGGTATCTATTATTTCTCAAGCATATGGTATTATTCATGATAACTCATAGGATGAATTAGGAAGCATATTTGTCCAAAGCCTTTATTAATATACAAAAATATTTAGATCTAGAGGGTCTTAGCATCCTCTCCCCGTTGAAAATCCTACTCCTCAAAGCTAAAGGGAAGGAAACTACTACTCAATTTAGTGAAGGGGTACCCAAGTAGCATCTTCATGGTGCATGTGATGTCAGTAGATCATGACCTTGGTAAGTTTTTGGTTGAAAAGTTGGAATGAGAATGAATCTAAGATTTCTTATGGATAAAAAATGATAGATCCTTGAGCATCAAGCTTATGAACAATGGTTTGACTACTAACATGTTGGCAAAGAAAAAATCCAAACAAGAGACATGGAATATGTGATGAACATGAAAGGAAGGTGAAATTTCCAGCTTGTGAGCTATTAGACCAATTCATTGAAGAACTTTGCAAGACCCATAGAACTTAGGGGAAAAAAATTCACCAACCTTTCATTTGCAAGGAGGATTATTTATAACATTGTATCTAGAGGAAAATTATACCATCAAGATAGAAATTACATAATTAGAATGATATTGATTATCTTGTTGTTTCATATAGTTCTAAGCCACATGGAGGATTTCACAAATAATTAGAAGAATAACATCTTTTCTAGTAAGGTTAGTTTAGTGCATATGAAATTGATCAAAGAATTTCCTAGAATATAAGATTGAAAATGCATTGGTTTTGTATAGGAGCGAATTTACACCCATCTCAAAAATTCCCCTTTTACGCCCCCTACTTTAGAAAAATCAAACCTGACTAAGAAATTCCACATCACATATCTACAATGCATCCACTTGGCGCTTGTCTTGTGTGTCGGTGCGGGAATTTCTATCCGGGACATGCACGCAATGCACAGACATCTACACAATGCACTATTGTTCTTGACAGATTTCTACCTCTAGGATTTGCAGGGACATAACGTTCCCCATTGGGGATGAATCGTAACGCCTCTGTGTCGACCAACCGACTCGAGAATGCCTCTTTCCCTCTATTTTCTTCTTCAAATGGATATTTTTCCCTATCACATCATCTCTGGAGGATCTCTAGGACAATCTTCTACAATCTCTTTGATGATTCTACGGACTAGCTTGATCTCTTGAGCATTACTCGATAGTCTTTTTCTCCATCAACTTCACTAAGAATGTATTGTGCTACCATAGAAGCTATTATTTTGGTGTCTTGTTAGACCTCCTTCGTCACTACTGTGGCCATGTCAACTTTTCCAAGATTGTAGTCTTGCATTCTCCCTTCATTCACCTTGAGTACCTTTGGGTGGAGGTGGTATTGCTTCACTATCATTCTTTTGTTTTGGTTTGATAGAGTAGCATTGTGTTTTTCGTAGTGTTTGATACTCTCCTTTCCAACATTTCCTTTATTGTATTTTTACTTCTCTTTATCTATCCGGTTGTCCGTGGAGGTGGAAACACCAAAGAAGGGGTTTGATTGAGGCAAACCCCTATATAACCCCAAAACATTTCCTCTCTTGGTTGTTTGTAGGTGTACATGCATGTGGAGCTTGCTGGTGAACTAGACTCTTAGTGAGTTGATCTTTATTACCTTCATTTTTGTCATTTTTTTTATCATCTCTATAGTCATTTCTTGTTTTCTATTATTTATCATTCTACTTAGTATGTTAAAAGTCATTGGCTAGACTGTTAGTAGGTTTTTTTGTATTCCATTATGTACTTTTATACTTTATGGCCATATAGACACCAATGCCCCAGAGAGACGCTAGCGCGTCGTGCTGTCATCCCTGACCCGCACTATTTTCCTCAGGTAGAGAGTTGTCTGAGGTATGGTTTGGGTTCCAAAAATTGGCTCATTTACCCTCATCCAAATATTCATATTAGGAGAGTGATAGAAGCACTTGAGAGTGCTATTCATTCTATATCCTTGACCTAAAATGCTTATCCAACTTGAGGTAGTTTAGGATAGCCCTCTACTCTTGGCTCTCCATGACATGAAGCCTTGGTGTGGTTTGTCCCCCTACTCTACATTTTGGTGAACCAGATGGGTATGTGCAGGATCATCATTGAAAAAATAGGCCCTTAAGTGGTAATAAAATTCAAAAAATCAAAGTTAGGCAACTTGATGTAAAAATTTGAATAATTTATCTATATTATTTTAGAAATATGTAAGAATAGAATATGTAGCAAATTGAATGAAGTTTCTAAACTACTAGGTTTATTTTTATTTTTTTTAAATCTATTTGGTGAAAATTTGAAATTTCAATGCAGTAGTAATTAAATTTTAGGGAAAAAATAAAGAGTAGGTGTCTGTTTGACCACCCTAACCACAATAAAATGATAATATTTTTTTATAAGATTTTAGATATAATTAGGGGAATCATGTCCCAATGTGATGCATTCTTTTTTGTAATTTTTTCCAAGTAAATAATTAATTATGAATTTTTTATTACAACTTTTAAAAAATATAAAAACTCGTATGTCTGACCACCTTAACTTGGTCAAAACTTCATGAAATTCAATTATTTCTCTTTTAAGCCTATAGTATGTGAAGCATAGAATATGATGCATGTTTTGGATTCAAAAAATGTGATATCGTTTGAAAGCTATAGATTTTTTTCAATCAACCTATCAATTAGGACTTTAGTCATGTAATTCAAATAGAAAATGAATAATAATTATTTATTAAATTCGAAGTAAAGCATAATTTATATTGGTGGAAAGCTGAGATTCTCCTTTAAAAACCCTTTTCGTTTCATCAATTTTGGGTAAAAATATGGTCGTCGGCCACATGGGCCATCATATCACTTAGATATCACCACTTTTTGGCCCATCATGATCCTGCACATACCCAGATGTGAAAAACATCTATCAGTTTCTTTGTGTCAAAAATTTGTCCCATGCACTCGACAACCGTATTAGACTTGGGTTTTGTGAGGGTTTATGAGCATCACAAACCATTCTACAACCTCCAGGTATATTGTTAGGAGAAGTCTATGACACTTGCCAATGGAAAAGATGAAGGTCACTTCTGATTTTACTACTGGATTTTCTACAAGCTTTACATATGAGATGGGTTTCATAGATGAGACCACTCGTGATCCCACTCCTCCAGCATCCCCTAAGGCCTCATCCTTAGATGAAGATGAAATTGTGCATATTCCTGCATAAAATCTTTTGGCATTAGATAGGAGGTTATTGGACCTCGTGAATCATTTGGAGAAAGCACTGAATATGGAAAGAGCCACTAGGCTTGCTAGCGAGGTGATATACATGTTAGGAAAGGATCAGACGGGTATAAATTTTATACTTGGCCTCATCGATCTAACCAAAGCAATACATCCCTTCGTATAGCACTAGATCAGGTACTACTCGAGGGGAGGTGCTTGATACCTATGAGAGACAAATAGGTGTCCTAATGAATACCAAGTTTGTGTGCATGGATGAAATGGGCCCCTCGATTAGTGTTCCTCTACTTCTCAAAAGCCTAACAATGTCAAGGAAATTAGGATACCCTTTAGTTTCAATTTCACCCCCCTTACTACCCTTGGTGGTGTGGGCTCTGGTGGGATGAGTGGTGGTGGCTTTGGTAGCGGTTGTGGTGATGGTGGCTCGGGTGGAAGTCACATTGGTGGTTTTCAGGTGGTGGCTCTAGCGGTGTTCATGGTGGTGGATCCAAAGGTGGTTCTAGTGGTAGTGGTTTCTAGAGAAGGTTCCACTAGGCCTTTGTCATCATCTAAACCTGTCCTAAACACTCTTCTTCAGAACATGGGTTAGATGAAAAACCAATTGGAAATCCTTTCCCAGGCCTCCACCCAACCTATATTCCAACCTTTTTTTTGACATAGCCCATTGTCGGTGACAATTTTGAGCACTCCTTTCCCCCAAGGAATGGAGATAACTAAATTAAAAAAGTATGGTGGTAAGGGATATTCACAGATGCATGTATCAAACTTTAATGCTATGTGCATGAATTTCTTCCATCATAATGCCCTAATGGAAAAAATATATCCTCAATCTCTCAAGGACACAACACTTTAGTGGTATTGTTCTTTTCCTGATAATTCTATATTCTCATTTGACCAGCTCATAAATCAGTTTCTCCGTCAGTTCTAGGCTAACATCAGTTCGAAGATGACCTTCTTGGATCTCGTCTGATGTAAGTAGGGAGAACACGAGAAGATAATTGACTTTATAGTGTGATACCAAGCACTCTTTTCACAAATTTCATACCCATTTCCCAACTCATATGTGCAAAAGGTATTCATAGGAAACCTACAGTGAGCCTAGAAAGAGAATTTTGCCCTAATGAAATACCCTTCTTACACACATCTATGTGTCATGCTATGTGAGTATCAAAAAATAGTGGTTTAGTTTGTGGGATCTTCCTCGCGCTCCTATTCCAAAGGAAAATCTATCATGTCTATTTCAGGAAAAATAAAAGTTGTTGCAAATGTAGTTGTTGCGACTAACAATCATGGCCTCAGATGCAATACAAATATTATGAAGTTAGTTGAATCTTATTCTTCTATTCTGCAAAAGTTGTTAAAGGGTAAGATCATAACTTTGGAAAATATCTGACCTTTGAAGGAACCTTATCCTAATTGGTATGATGGGAATAATTTTTGTCAGTAACATCATGTCAACGGGCATGATACCGATTGTTGCATGCACCTGCATCATGAGATACAAGATCACATAGACAATAGTACCATCCGTCATGATGGGAAGAAACAAAATACAAATAAATCAGTAGAAAAGGCCAATAGTGAGTTCCATATTTATATAGACCCATTTCCATCTCTCTGTGAACTTGATTATTGACCCTTCTGATGCTTCTCCTAAGCCTTTGGCGTATGTTAATATGGTTTCAATTAGTCCTCTCACATAGCCTGTGACTAGTTTTCCAGATGTGACTTTCCTTTGAATAACAAGCCCTCTACCCTATACATTCCTATTCGCCTCAATGGAAACATTGTGATAGGGATCCTAATTAACCCTATGAGTCAGGTGAATGTTATTATGGAGGAGACATTATGGCTGAACTCATTCTAGAGGGAGGAATACAAGAAAATTAAATCTATCATATGTATGAACGATGGTCTCTCTCTTACACCATATGGCTCTATAACTCTTTTTGTCCTAGTTGGACCTAGGGTGGTGGATACAACTTTTGATGTCATTCTAGAATCCGATCTGTTCAAGGTGAAGTTGGGTATCCCATGGCTAGCTTCCATAAACAAAATTTCTTCTTTCATCTAATTTCTTTTAAAGTTCTCCCATGATGGCATCGTGCACATCGTGCATGACACTAGATATTAGCCATTGGTATCCTGTGGGGGTTATTCTTTGGATCACTTTTGGCCTGCCTCAGTTGGTTCACTCCCTCTTAGAATGGACTTACTTTACTAAAACTATGTGAAGTACAAAACCAAGGGGCAAAGGACAGTCGAAAGTGACTCATGGGTGGTGTAGCGGTAGGTTGTCTCCTCCTCTTGGAAGGGAAAGGAGAAGCCTACCCATGCTCAGGGCATCACATCTACCCTTCTTGATAAAGAACTTTGGGTTACTACTCTTGGTTTTCACAAAAGGATTCTAATGGTACCTACTTGGCACAAAGCTAATATTCAAGTATCTGACCTTCCTATCTTACCTAGGGGTCCTCATCCCTCTTTATATGATAAGGGAAGGGTCCCCATGGGGATTCCTCTATGTCTCAACCCCTACGGCCTCCTACCACCCCTACTCCTAAGGTAGTGAATGGGAAGAGGCCTATCATAGAAGTATTAGATCTGACTCCCCTCGCTGATGTTCCAACCTCTTCTCAGCCTCTCCCTCCATTCTCATCCAAGAGTCCCTCTCTCCACTAGAAACAACCATGATGGACACTCCGATGGTCGAGAAGGAGTCATCCATTCCATATCAAATTTCAACCTCTAGCTCTCAGAGTCATAGGAACCGCCTTGCATGTGAGCACAAGCATCAGGGAAAGGCTTTGGCCATTGAGTAGGCCACTCTATAGAGGAAGAAGGGTGAGTCAACATTTTTTTCATCAACACCTTCTAGTACGTCTTTCTCTCCCATCCCCTCTACTTTATTTTCATCAACTTCAGTGCTGCTTTTGGCTCTTGCTGTGAGCGTAAAAGCCCCTAACTCGAAAAGGGTGCAGGTGTTTATTGCTCCTTCGGTCAAACTACCTCTTCTGATGTCCCTCCCAGACATCCCTCTATTCTTAGAGCTCATGGACATGTCAAATACCTGAGCGGTGTCTTCCACAGTCTTCTCCTCCTCCTCTGTGCCTTCTTCCTCATCTGTGGGGATCTCACATCCTTTGATGAAATGGAAGATGGAGGATGACCCTAATAGCAATGTGGTTTGTAAGATAGGTTCACCTTCTTTAGAGGTTGGTTCTACATTACCATGTGTTTTCCTAGTGATGGAGTAAGTCTCAGTGTCCCTGGAGTTTATCATTGCTCTCAAGTCTCTCAATGAGGCTAGCAGTGAATCTCAAGTGTCGCCTCCCTCACCCATTAAGTTAACACATGGCACTCCTATGAAGTGCATGTTTAATTTTCTTTGAATGAGGTCTCTGCCCTTTCAGTGATCTTTTTGAAATCACTAACTTTAACCCCACATGAACTGAGTGGAAAAGACCTCGATGGGTCTCTTTCCTTGGATCTTGTTGTGGGAGGTTAGAGAGTTCCCCCTTGATATTTCGCCCTTGCAGCCTCGTTCACCTTCCTTGTATAATGATCTAGATTGGGAGGTCGATGACCTCTTGGTTGATGAGGACTAGGGGAAACTCTTCTTTATCTATAGAGTAGATTGTGTGGGTGTGAGTTTGTGTTCACCCGTACTTGCATTATGTGTTCCTGGATGATCCTTGTCACCCTCGTAGGTGCTTGGATACAAGATTTTTTATGTGTCATACAACTTCCTCTATTTTTTGCATCATTCTTCCTTTAATGTGTATAGTGATTTTCAATAATTTGGGATGATGCAAAGTGTTGGGGGAATTTAGGCTTCCCTTCCATGTTGACCCAAATTTTTTATTTTCATTTTTTCTTCTCATGCATTCTTCATATGGTCTGATATAGTAGGGGGTTGATGACAATTCATTAATATACTATTATACATATTTATCTATATTTATGAGCAACTCTAACCCTAAAATATTAGACCGCCCCTATCCCTTGTTTGTAATATTTTGTTCTAACTTATATGTTTGTTCTCTTATCTTTCATGCTTGTTTTGTGATGTTGTGGTGCTCATGTGTTGTCCCTCACATGTGCGACAACATTACCATGGTTACATCTCTCTATGTTTCGTGGGCCACAACATCACTTTTTCATTCTTTCTTTTCTCTCCTTAGGATGTCACATGCCTCTACATGAAGCACACACCTTCCTAAGGGGGGGTTGTCATGTCACTTCAATTTTTAGAAAATGTATTCGGTGGCCAATCAATCTTTTCTCAAAAATCCCTTTAAAATATTTTTCAAAAAATTGTATTCCTCACCAAGGACCCCTAGAAAAATATTTTTCCTTCATCATGGGTTCAAAAAGAAACAATTTGAAATAAATTCCTTCAAAGAGGGAGTATCTTCTCTTGCGGGTGAAGTTTGACCTTTCCCTTATGAGGGGACTTTCTTCCTTTTGAATTCCTTGATAAAATTAAAATCTTTCAAATGGATTCCTTGATGTTGAATTGATTTGCAAAAAAATGCTCTCATATACTTTCAAATTGAGCATCCCTTGAGTGGACCCATTTTCTTTTGAAGGCTTCCCGAGGGACCCCTTTGAAATCTCTTTCTTCAATTTTTGACTATCTGCATGACTGTCAATTTGCATGTCTGCATGTCTACCTGTGTGGCTGTTTTTTGTTTTCTAACATGTTTTATCTATAGATTAACATGTTGCTTTGCAGGTGTGCCTATGAAGCTACTTTCAAATCCAAATTTGTGGAGTGTCTTACATCAGGCTTCCTTTAGGAGAGGGTACCTAGGGGGCACCTTTTTTGTAGGTACGAGGGCATGTGAAGCACTTGCATCCCATGGGATTTTTCCATCATTGGTTTGAGGGCCTTCAGTGCACTTTTCTCAACTCTGTAGTTCTAAGGAACTACGGAGTCCTTTGTTCGAACCGCCTAAGGAGAGAGTACTTGTGGAGTTATTTGCCTGCCATGCAATTTCAAGCTCGCCAGATTGTGATCTTCTTCCTCGACGGTTTAGGTACATATTTCTAAACTCTTCGATCTAATTTACTGAACATTCATTGACACTCATGCTCACTAAAGTGGGGGGAAAATGTATAGGAGAAAATTTGCACCCCTCTCAAAAATCCCCCTTTAACACCCCCTAATTTAGAAAAATCAAACCCAACTAAGAAATTCTACATCACCTATTTGCAATTCATCCACTTGGTGCTTGTGTTTTAGTGGGAGAATTTATGTCAGGGATGCATGCACAACACACAAACATCTTCACAGTGTGCTTCCATCCCTGAAAAATTCCTACCTCTATAATCTGCAAGGATGTTATGTTCCCCATTGAGGATGAAGTGTAATGCCTCTGCATCAACTAGCTGACTTGAGAATGACTCTTTCCCTCTCCTTTCTTCTTCAAATGGATATTTTTCACTATCACATCATCTTTGGAGGATCTCTGGGACAATATTCTACAGTCTCTTTGATGATTCTATGCACTAGCTTTATCTCTTGAGCATTACTCAACACTTTTTTTCTCCATCAAATTCACTAAGAATGTGCTGTGCTACCATAGAATCTACAATTTTGGTGTCTTGCGAGACCTTCTTCGTCACCGCTGCGGCCATGTCAAATTTTATAATATCATAGTCTTACATTATCCTTTAACCTTGAGTGCCTTTGGGTGGAGTGGTATTGCTTCACTATCATTCTTTTGTTGTGGTTTGATCAAGTAGCATTGTGTTTTTCATAGTGTTCAATACTCTCTTTTCCAACATTTCCTTTCTTATTTCTACTTCTCTTTATCTATCTATCTATCCATGGAGGTGGAAACACCAAAGCGGGGTTTGACTGAGGCAAACCCCTATACATCCCCAATATTTTTCCTCTCTTGATTGTGTGTAGGTGTACATGCGTGTGGAGCTTGTTGGTGAACTAGACTCTTAGTGAGTTAATCTTCATTACCTTCATTTTCGTCATCTTCTTTATCATATCTATATTCATTTCTTGTTTTATGTTATTTAACATTTTACGTAGTGCGTTAAAATTCATTGGTTAGACCGTTAGTAGGGTTTTCTACATTTCGTTCTATACTTTTGCACTTTCTAGTCATACAGATACCAACACCCTAGTGAGATGCTAGTGTGTCGTGTTGTCATCCCTGATTTGTGTTGTTGTCCTTGAGCAAAGAGCTATTTGAGGTATGGTTCGAGTTCCAAAAACTGACTTTAGCCTCATCCAAATATTTGAATTAGTAGAGTGACAGAAGCACTTGAGAGTCTCTTCATTCTCTATCCTTGACCTAAAACACTTATCCAACTTGAGGTAGTTTAGGGAAGCTCTCTGCTCTTGGCTCTATGACCTGGAGCCTTTGTGTGGTTGGTCCCCCTAATCTATGAGTTTCTACCCATATATTACTTCATACAAGGTCATTTACAGGCTATGTGATATTAGGTATTACAACACTATTCTTTTAATTATAAGCACTTGACTCAATGGTGTTGTTTCTCTAAATATTTGTTTCCAATAATTTTTTGATTGTTTTAATTTGACCATCTATTTGGTGGTCATATCCAAAGCCCATCTTTAGTGTTGTGATAGTTTTATTAAATAAATATTTTCAAAAATGGCTTGTAAATGTTATATCATGGTCAAATACTATTTTGGACATCTAACTTTGTCCATACACATCTACACTTTATTTTATCCTATCCTAGCCATTAATTAAATAAATCCTTATTAATTAATTAATTAATCAATCCTCTACACTTATCCCTCACCCTTAATTAAATACATTTTATATTTATTTAATAAAGTCAAACCTTATCTCCAAAATCCTCCAACTAAATCAATTAATTAATATCTACTTAATTAATTGATTTAGGATAATTAATATTCATTACCATTTCATCTAACATTTAAATCTACATCACCTTTGATCCTTATCTATAAAATTATAGCCATTTAATTTTTCTACGTATCGAAATCCAAAATTTCTATCACTTGACAAGTGTGCCTCACCTCCTCATGCTCTCATATGTGTGAGCATGAAAATTTCACTTCATATTCATCCTACCTCTTAGACTTGTCCCTTTCATAAGTCACCCTACTTATACATGGTGTGCTCACACATATGTGAGCACACCTAGATCTCACACCTGCATTCATCTTGTGGCACTTGTCACAATGATAAGCCTTTAATCCATGTATTTATCTCTTTCAAATCCTAACCATCCATTAGACATTCCATCTTGGCCCTTTGTTTCCCTCTTGGAAAATCTAAATATTATAGGCCTCTCTTCCCATTTGATCATCCACTTGAAAGATAACTTTATGCTATCCACTTGATCATAAAATATCATCATTATATTGTTATTATAATAGTTTGAAGAATAATAAAAACTTCAACTCAATCTATCAATCAATCATTTGTGAATAAAATCAAGTGGAGAAGGGTGCACTTCACTTCCACTCAATGAGAGTAAGGTCAATTAAGGTATAAGGTTTACTTTGTATGATTTTAACTTTATGTTATTTCCTTTGTTGATTTTCATGTCTTCATTTTGGCATTTTTGTGGGACCCCAAATCCCTTTTTCATTAATCGAATCTATGTATTTTGAGTGTTTCCATGTGTAGGTTCTAGTTTGATGGCTTTGTTTCAATTTCAACAGTTGTGTATTGAATTTCAACAATTGTGTCTATTTATTGGTAAAAAATTTTTTTAGTATTATTGGTTAATTAGTATTCAATTTTCTGATAGGGGTTCAATTTTATAGGCTTTTATTTTTCTAAATTTTACTCCTAATTTGTCCTTAGGTAGGATTAAAATATTTTGTTGTAGGATTAAGTGGTTTAGGCTACTCTATTCTGATTCTGCAGTTGTGTCATGAGTTGGTATTTCTATTCTACATTTCTATGGGTTTATCATTTGGAAATCATATGCTAACTTATATTTTTAAATTGTTTTTCCATAATTTTCATTACTACCTACTCTTTGTTTTATAATAGAAACTAGTTTTGCAATAGTACATGATGTCCAAATCACCAATCTGCACAAGAAAATCAAGGTAAGATAGCTTGAGCTAATCAAAATGACCTATGCAAAAAATAAAATGACAATTATGTTCTCATCTTAATGTCTATGTACCTTATGTCAAGAGTTCCATGGTAGGTATAAATATATTACTAGTATTTTGGTATTTTTTCATAAATTGATCTATGAATGATATTTTTTTTAGTTCTATCATCAAGTATATGTTTTCTCATTTTTCATCTTTCAACACATGTGTCTATATTTTAGTGGTTATATTGTGTAGTTCAATGGTTTGTAATTTCCCAAATTTTTGGCACTATTAGGTGCCAACATGCTTCATCTATTGGCTTTAATAATTTTTATTGATTATTATATTGTATAATCCTATATTTTTGTAGCTTGTAATCACTTTTCAATGATAGAATCATAAACTTGGTAACATTTTCTTTGTAGTAAACATTTGTTGAAAACACCATTTTATCACTAATCTATGCACACTTCAATTTATTAAGGGGAATTAAGAAATGTATGTCATTTTTGTGGGGCCCTCTTAAGTGTATGATATCTCCATGCACCCTTGTGCAACCTTGGACATTAAAGGTTTAATTTGGTATCCTTCATGTTTATCATTTTACCGAACAAGTCCAATATATATATGCTCTCCCCTTGTTCTCTATGTGATCTTGGGTGACCAAAACAACTTGGATTATTCATAATAGGGTATATTCCCAAGGATTTGATCACCCTATAGGATGACCTCAACTCCCATGTTTTCATGGATTATAAATAGAAATGGATGAATCAAAATACACAACTTTTGAAAGTGGAACTTTGTCAATCCGTCTAAGCCCACAAGAAATTTATACCTTAGGAAGTGATGGCAGAGAGTGGGTTACCCTCTCCTTCTAATTTCTAGGTATATTTTCCTTTAATGTATCGATTAGGAAACATGTACTCTTGAGGTATACCAAGGATATCCTTAGAATCCATATGCAATCCTAGCCTAAGATCCTTTAGCCATCATCTATTGTGGTGCAAGGGAAGTAGATCAATACTTGAAGTTACTCATAATGCACTTTTAAGTGTTGAGATGTATATAACCTTGGGTGAATACTTTAGAAATCCTTGGTAAGGAATACCATACTTTGATGGCACTCCATAGGTATCCTTCACTTGGTAGATGGTATTAGCTTAATTTTGTGAGTCCACACTTGGTGATAAACCAATTTAACTAATCATAGGTTGGTATTGTGCTTGGTGTGTCTTCTTGTGAAAAAATAGTGCATACCTATTAGTCCAAATCCCCCTCAATACAACTCGTTTTTTTTTTTTTTCAAATTCACGCCTTAGTCAAGAAAATAAACCTTCATTAACTATCCATTCTTTTCCTTCAAATCCCTTGTTCATCTTATCCACATCCTCTAATCCTTCATCCATCCATCCATTCCTAAATCTATATAAAATTTCCACTTTCATATTTATTCTTAATTCTCATTGTCCTAGGTCCCCAATCCATTTCTAATCCAAAATCCTAATTTTCATCACCTCCTCCAAATCAAAATTTAACTTTCTTAACCAAAATTTTATCCAGATCCAATTATTCTAATATTTTTAATCTATTATGCCTAATTTATTCTTCCAATCATACTTATAATTATCCACCCCAATCAAATCCAGTCCTTTCTAATCTACTTTATCTAAATTGCAATCAATCATCTACATCTCTAGTATTCTAATCTAGGAATACAAATCCTCACCCCAAAATCTTATCAAATATCATCTTCTAATTCTACATAAACCATATCTTAATCTCTTTAAACAATCCTACCCATCATCCACTCCAAACATCTTATCCCAAATTTGAGCTTAATCAAATCAAAAATTTGAGCTTCAATCAGTAATTTGGGGACCTAAATCATTGACCCAAATAATATATTTTAAATAATTGAACATTTATTTCACAAATGTGAATTTTCAATCCACTCATAAGGCATGCAAGTTCAATACAATATGAATGGAAGATGAACTTCAAGAAAGTATTTAAATTCACCACACAAAAATATGGAAATAATTTTTCTAGTTACAACAAGGTGGGTAAGGAAGATGTGCTACTCTTGCAACATGAAATACAAACAAAAATATTACATAATGTGAACATGAATTACTACATCACTATTTTCTTCCACATATTAGGAGTATGAACAAAAAAAAAAAAAATTCACAACCAAATGTATCACTCACATGATAGTACACTATGTTTGATCAAAATGAAGGATATTGGCATTCATTTTCTCAATAAATATTCGCATAGTCATTCTATCCCAGGTGGATACAAAAGCACAGTTTTGACTCATAAAGGTCACTCAATATTTACACACAAAAAAAGAATTAAAGAATTTGAGAAGGTAGTTCACACACGACATAAACTTCTTGGAACAAGCATTATTGAAAAATAATTATGCAAGGAGAAATTTAGGCAACAACACGTACTACTCACAACACATATAAGTACACTAAGGCCCTACATATGTTTGTAAAAAAAAAGATAAACATAGCATCCAAATCTTCCAATGTTGCAACATGGGATTTGATACCAAATGTATTTCACTAAGCTTATGCTCAAGATATTAGTGGATAAAAACCATAAAAATATTCTTTTTGCATTTAAGATACAAAATTTACATGTATTACACACTAACATACACACAAAGTGTCATGAAAATAATAATAAAACACTAGATTCCATCACCATTCCCAAAAGAAAGGTAGCACAAGAAAAAAACTTCAATAACCATTTGAAAAAGTTACCACAATGATCATACTTGAGGATGGAATTCCTCCACCAAAAAAAAACCATAAAATATCATATTTTATGGTTATCATATGCAATGCAAATTTTCAAAATACAAAACCATAATGACACAAAATGAGTAGGAAAATATTGTAAGAAAAATTGAATTTTCCCCTCAATAATGATATCATGTAGTCTTACATAGATCTTATTTTAAGACTTAATAGATAGTATTTATTAGAAAAATTGATTGAAGAGAAAGCTAATTCCCCTCCTCACTTCAACACATCTAAGGTCCACATAAATTATTTGGCTGAAACCTCCAACAACATCAACCTTTGAAAATGTAGAGGAGAACCAACCACTGCAAGGCTCTAGGTCATGGAGAGCCAAGAGTAGAAGGTTTCCCTAATCTATCTCAATTGGAACAAGTTTTTAGAATAGTGCTTGATGTTAAGGGTAGAGAGTGAAGAGAACTCTTAATGATTCTTTCAATATGCTTCCTTGAAAGTTATATTTGGACTAAGCGAGTAGGTTTCTAGAACCTAGACTGTGACTCTTTCAACTATCTACTAGAGGACAGTAGCGCGCAATATGGATGACAACACAACGCGATGGTGTCTCACAGGTGAATTTTCGCCCGTATAGATAGATAGTGAAAAGGAACAATCAAAGGCACTAAAAAGCTACTAATAGCTTAGTTACTAAAGTTTGAAGTGATGATGAAAGAAAAAAATGATAGAATAATAGAGATACTAAGAGAGATGATATTAAGAAATGACAAGAATGAGAAAGGTAAGAATTCACCTCATGAAAGTTCCACTTCTCTAGAAAGATCCACATGAATGCAAGACCTACACACAACATAATGGGGAAAAATATTGGGGTTGTTTTGGGGCTTTCCACAATCAAACTCCCATTTTGGTGTTTCCACCTCCACGGATAGCTAGCTAGATAGAGAAGTAGAAATATGATAAAGAAAGTATAGAAAAGGAGAATGTTGAACACTATGAAGAGAACTATGCTACACAAATCCAACAAAAATACAATAGTGAATGAATAATACCACCCTTGACCAGAGGCACTCAAGGCCAATGAGAGAGGAATGTAAGCTTACAATCGTGGAAAAGTCGATGTGGCCACAACAATGCTAAAGGAAATCTCACAAGACACCAAGTTGTTTCTTCTGTGGTAGATGTGAGGAATGATGTGATGTTGGAATGGTAGAGTTGATAGTGCATTAAGTAGCCAAGAAGTTGCAAGAATACACTCAAGAGTTGTGTAGAAGCATGAGAATTTATCAATAATGTGTAGAGAGGAATCAATGAGAATGAGAGATAGTCATTTTAGGATGAGTTCGGGAGGGAAAGAGCCATTCAAAGGTCAACTAAAAAGCATAGATACGTTATGCTTCAGCTCCAATGGAGAACATAATTCCTTTGCAGATTTTAGAGGTAGGAATCTTTTCAAGACGAGAGTGTGCCGTGTAGAAATCTAAGCGCTACGTGTGCATTCCCGATAGAAATTCCTCCACCGACACTACAAATAGGCACCGAGTGGATGGATTACAGATAGAGGATATGGAATTACATTATCAGGTTTGATTTTTCTAAGGTGAAGGGTGTAAAAGGGGAACTTACAAGGGGGTTAAAATTCACTTATATACATTTTTCCACCACTTTACTGAACATGAGTGACAATGAGTGTTTGATAAAGTAGGTTGAAAGAGTTCCAAGTAAATATACCTAAAATTTCAAGGAATCAGACTGCAATTTGGCATGCTCAAAAGTGCAGGGCAAACAAATGCCTGCACAAGTACTCGGTCTTAAAGAGAGTTGAACAAAGTGCACCAGAGGCTAGCAAACCAATGATGAATAGATCCCACAAGATGCAAGCACTTTATAGGTCCTCAAACTTTCAAAGAAGGCACCCCTAGGTGCTCGATCTTTAAGGAAGTCGGGTGTAAGAGGTTGTGCAGAGTCTAGTTGAAAAGCAGCTTCGCAGGAACACCTACAAAGCAACATATTAATCTATAGACAAAACATGATAGATATCAAGAAGAAGCCACACAAGAAAATTACACAGTCACATAGACAATCAACAATTGAAGGAAGAAATTTCAAAGGGGTCCCTTAGGAATCCTTCAAAAGCAAAGGGGTCCACTCACGAGATGCTTTATTTGAAAGTGCAACAATAGTTTTCATAAATAAATTCAACATCAAGGAATCCTTTTGAAATATTTCACTTCATCAAGGAATTCAAAAGGAAGAATGCCCCCTCACAAGGGGAAATTCAAGACCTCTCCCACAAGAAAAGGTGCTTCCTCCTCAGAGGAACATTTCTCAAATTATTTCTTTACAAACCCATGATGAAGGAAAAGTATTTCATTAGGGGTCCTTGTTGAGGAATGTGATTTTTGAAAAAAATATGAGATATTTTTAACAAGGGATTTGTTTTCTACTGAATACAGCTTTTGAAAATTGAAGCAGTATGATAGCCCCCCCTTAGGATGGTGTGTGCCAAGCACAATGGGACGTGACATCCTAAGGAGAGAAAAGATAGAATAAAAGTGATGTTTTGGCTCGTGAAACATAATGATATGTAACCATGGTAATGTTGTCGCACAAACAAGGGACAACACATGAATACCACAACATCATAAAGAAAGAAGGAGAGAGAGATAAAAAGAAAAAAATAAAATAACATAATGAACGAGAGATAGGGGGATCTGATATTTTGAGGCTAGAGCTACTCACAAATATAGATAAATAGATATAATAATATATAAACGAACTGTCATCAACCCCCTACTATATCAGACCATGTGAAGAAAGGCATGTGAAAATAGAATGAAAATAAAAAATTAGGTCAACATGGAAGGGAGGCCTAAATGCCCCCAACACTTTGCATCATCCCCAATTGTCAAAAATCAAAGGTATGGCAAAGAGAAGAATGATGCAAAAAATAGAGGAAGTTTCACAACACAAAAATAATCTAATATCCAAGCACCTACGAGAGTGACTAGGGTCATCCAAGAACACATAAGACAAGAAAAAGAGAACACAACACCCAAAAACACACAATCTAATCTACAAATAAAGAAGAGGCACCCATCTAGTCCCCATCAATCAAGAGGTCATCATTTTACCAGTCTAGATGATCATAAGGGGAGGGTGGATGAGCTTGCAAGGGAGAAATATCAAGGGGGGGACCCTCCAACCCTCCTGCAACAAGAGCCAAGGAAGAAGGCCCCTCGAGGTCTTCTCCAATCAGTTCCTATGAGGTTAATGTCAATGATCTCACAAAGATTGTTGATAAGGTTGAGACATCATCTATGGAGTTGAACATGAACTTTATAGGAGTGTAATGCGTCAACTCAGTAGGTGATGAAGGTAGCACTAGATATCCACTAATAGGCTCACCTAAAGATTTAGGAGCAGTGACGAACTATGGGGATGTCTAGGCTTCCTCTGTCACTAGGACGACACAAGACAATACAAAACCACCCTTTGAAGAAGGCAAAGCATTATTTTGACCCCCATTGCTAAGAGGGTCATCCTCCATATTTCACTTTATTGGAGGATGTGAAATCCCCATGGATGAAGTAGAGGGTGAGGAGGGAGAGGAGAAAACCATGAAAAACACCACCAAGGTGTTTGACATGTCTACGGGTTTTGAAAAGGGCAAGATATATGGAGGGGACATCAAAAGAGGAGGCTCAACCAAAGGATCAATGAATACCTACACCCTCCTTAGGTGAGGATCATTCACACTCACAGGGGGAGCCAAGAGCAAGACTGAGGAAGATGGAATTGAAGCAGGAAGAACGGAAGAGGAGGACACAACAGAAGATGCCAAAGCAAGATTTGTCAAATCCTCTTCCTTCTTCTCTAAGGAGGCCTTCTCAACAGCCAGAGCCTTCCTCTGACTCTTGCACTCATGTGCAAGGAATTTTCTACAACTCTAGGAGCTAGAGGCCACAACCTAAGAAGGCACATAAGACTCCTATTCAACCATTGGAGTATCCATCATAGTCATTTCTGGTGGAGGGAGGGACTCCTAGACAGGAATAGGAGGAAGAGATGGAGAAGATGATGTGACTATAACAGGAGGAGCAGGCTCAAGTGCCTCGACAAAGAGCCTCTTCCCATTCGCTACCTTAGAGATAGGAGTAGTAGGAGACCGCAGAGGTTGAGACATAAAAGACGCTCCATGAGGACCCTTCCCCCTACCATACAAAATAGGCTGAGGCACCATGACTAAGATAGGAAGTTCAAATGCTAGATGCTTGGGATTTCACTAAGTGGGAACCATTGAACTCCCCAACAAATGCATAGGAGAAGAAGTCAATGGAATTGTAGTAGGACGAGAGGAAGGAGCAAGCAGAAAAACAAAGAAAAACAAAGAAGGGCCCTTAGTGCAGGTAAGCTTCCCCTTCTTTTTCTAGGAGGGAGAGGTGGCCTATTTTTGCACTACAGGGTGACTCATTTTTGGCCACCCCTTTCCCTCGACTTTGTACTTAACATAGTTTCAATAAAGTAGGTCAATTCTAGGAGGAAGTAGACAAATCAGGGTGGGACAAAAATGATCCAAGGAATAACCCCCATAGGATACCAATGGTTGGTAACTAGTGTCATGCACAACATGCACAACACCTTCATGAGAGAACTTCAAAAATTTGTGAATAATGGAATTGATTTTGTTCATAGAAGCTAGCCAAGGGATTCCCAACTTCACCCTAAATAGATCGGATTTAGAATGACATCAAAATTAGTATGTACAACTCTAGGTCCTACTAGGAAAGAAAGAGTTATAGAACCATATGGACAAAGAGAAAGATCGTCATGAGTACATATAGTAGTTTTCATTTTCTCATATTCCTCCCTCTACAATGAATCCAGCCACAAAGTTTCCTCCATAATAAAATTCACTCAACTCACATGGTCAACCAAGACCCTTGTCATAATTTTTCCATTGAGGCAAGCAGGAATATATAGGGGAGAGGCTTTGTTATTCATGGGTAAGTTTTGCGAGGTGAAAGTCACATTTGATGAGCAACTCACAAGTTGAGGGGGAGGACTAGGAGTGAACAAGACCATATTTACATATGTTGAGGCCTTAGGAGAAGAATTAGAAGGATCAATAATTAAGTTCATAGAGTGAGATAAATATGGGTCTGTATAAATATGCAACTCAATACTTACCTTTTCCACTAACTTGTTCATGTTTTTTTCTCACCATCAAGATGGATGGTACCATCATCAATGTGGTCTTATATCTCATGATGCAAGCACATTCAACATTTAGTATCATGCATGTGGAAACAATGGTACTAGAAGAACACATTTCCATCATACCAGTTAGGATAAGGCTCCCTCAAAGGTCAATGATCTTCTAATGTTATAATCTCATCCTTTAGTAACTTCTATAGAATAGAAGAATAAGATCTAGATAGTTTAGTAAAATATCTATTACGTTTGAGGCCCCAATCATTGGTCGTAGTGATTACATTTGCAATAGATTTTACTTTCCCTGAAATTGATAATATAGACCTTCCTTTAGAATGGGAGTGCAAGGAGGATCCTCCAAACTAAACAACCATCTTGTGGTACTCTCACAATGCAACACACAGATGTGTGAATGAAGGATATTTCATCAAGGAAAATTTCTCCTACCAAGCTCACTATAGGTTTCCTATGAATACCTTTTGTACATCTGAGTCAAGAAACAAGCATGAAATTTTTGAAAAGAGACTTTGGTATCACACAATGAAATAAGTGATCTTGTTGTGCTCTCCCTACTTATATCGGATGAGATTAAATAAGGTCATCTTCAGATCGACATTAACCTAGAATTGCTAGAGAAACTGATTGACAAGTTGATCAAATGAAAATACAAAATTATTAGGCAAGGAACAATACCATTCAAGTGTTGTATCCTTGAGAGAATGAGGGAAGATTTTTTCCATCAGAGCATCATGGTGAAAGAAATCCATACACATTGCATTAAAAGTGGATACATGGGTTTAAGGATCCCCTTTACCACCATACTTCTCAAAATTAGGAATCTCCATTCCCTAAGGGAAAGGAGTGTTTAAGATTGCCACAAATAGGGGGTTGTGTTGGAAGAAAGGCTAGAAGATGGGTTGAGTAGAAGCCTAGGATAATCTTGTTAATTGGTTTTGCATCTAACCCAATTTTTGAAGCAAAGCATTCAAAATAGGGTCATTGGATGATGTAGGACCAATAGAGTCACCATTAGGGCCGCCACCAAGCCCACCTTTAGAACTACCTCCAAAGCCCCCACCGGAGCTTCCACTATGACCACTATTGTGACTACTATCATGGCCCCCACCAGAGCCACCATTGGTGCCACTACCATGGCCACTGCTAAAGCCACTGTTATTACCACCACCGACACCACTGCTAGCACCACAAATGCTAAAAAAAACACCACCACTCATTCCACCAGAACCACCACCACCAGAGGCGCTAGGAGGAGTGAAGCTAAAGCCAAGGGGTATTATACTCACCTTGACTGTGTGGGATGTTTGAGGAGCAGAGGTAAGTATGATCGAAGGGCTTGTTTCAGCCATGCATAGAGACATTTTAGGCATCGATACACCTATCTATATCTCATAGGCATTGAGCACCATCCCTCAGGTAGTACCTAATATAGTGTTATATGGATTTATTCTTTGGTTAGATTGGTGAGGCCGTGTAAGAATTTTATGCACGTCTAATCTTTTCCTAACAAGTATCTCACCTCATTAACAAGCTTAGCAACTCTCACCATATTTGGTACTTTCTCCAAGTGATTTTTGAGATCTAATAGTATTCTATCTAATTTGATAAGGTGTTTCATAGGACTGTGTACAACATCATCCTCATCCATAGACAATATTGTAGGGGATGCTAGAGGAGTGGGTTCATGAGTGGTCTCGTCAACGAAACCCATCTCGACTACTGAAATATCCTCTTGAGAAAGATTACTAGTAGTAAAGTCTATGGTAAAGACGGAAGTGATCTTTGTCATATCCAATTGTAAGTGTCACAAACTTCTTCTAACAACATACCTAGAGGTTGTAGACTAGTTTTTGATGCTCATAAAACCCCACAACACCCAAGTATACAACAATCACTAAGTATGAGGGAGAGAGTCTCAACACAAAGGAATGGATAGACATTTTTCATACTCCGTTCACCAAAATGTAGAGGGGGACCAACCACTCCAGGTCACGAAGAGCCGAGAGAAAAATTCTAACGTAATCTACCTCAATTGGATAGTGCTTGATGTTAAGGGTAGAGAATGAAGAGAAATATCAGTGCTTCTATCAAATTTTTGTCTCAAAAGTTATGTTTGGACTAAGAAAATAGGTTTTTGGAACCCATACTATGACTCTTTCAACTCTCTGTCAGAGGACAATAGTGCAAAGTAGGGATGAAAACCTGGTGCACTGGCATCTCACAAGTGTGTTGTCGTTTGTACGAATAGAAAGTAAAAATGAACAATCAAAGCGACTAAAAACCTACTAATAGCTTAGTTATTGAAGTTTGAAGTGATGATGAAAATAAGAAACAACAGACTAACAAAGATACTAAGAGAGATTTTATTAAGAAATGACAAGAATGAGTAAGGTAATTCAACTCACAAAAGGTCTAGTTCTCTAGCAAGCTCCACACGAATGCAAGACCTACAAACAATAGAATGGGGAAAAATGTTGGGGCTATTTTGGGGCTTGCCTCAGTCAAACCCTTGTTTTTGTGTTTCCACCTTCACGGACAACCAGCTACATAGAGAAATAGAAATATGATAAAGAAAGTACAGAAAAGGAGAATTCTGAACACTACAAAAAGAACTATGCTACTCAAATCCAACAATAATGCAATAGTAAATGAATAATACCACCCTTGCCTAGAGGCACTGAAGGCCAATGAGAGAGGAATGCAAGCTTACAATCATGACAAAGTTGACATGGCCACAATGACGCAAAAGGAAGTCTTGCAAGACACCAAGTTACAACTTTTTGTGGTAGATGTGAAGAATGATGTGATGTTGGAATGGTAGAGTTGATAGTGCAACAAGTAGCCAAGAAGTTGCAAGAATATGATCAAGAGTTGTTTAGAAGCATGATAATTTATCAAGAATGTGAAGAAGTTCAAGAGTGTGTAGAGATGAATCAATGAGAATGAGAGATAGTCATTTTAGGATGAGTTTGGGAGGGAAAGATTCATTCAAAGGTCGACTAAAATGCGTAGATATGTTACACTTCGAACCTAATGGAAAACATAATTCCTTTGCAAATTCTAAAGGAAGGAATCCGAACGACAACATGCCATGCACACGTTCATGCATCACATGCACATCCTTGAAAACAATTTCCCCACCGACACTATAAACAGGCACTAAGTAGATGGAGTATAGATGAAGGATGTGGAATTACATTGTCGGGTTTGATTTTACTAAGGTGAAGGGTGTAAAAGGGAAAATCGCAAGGGGGGTGCAAATTCAATCCTATATAGAAAATACATGAGCTAGCCTCCCACAACAAACAACCCATAATCCTTCAAATGATGATGCTACACTAGATTATGTGCTCATAACTTTCCCCTAAACATCAGCATCCAACCCTCCCACTTTGGACACACCCAAAGTCAAGTAGCATACTTATCTATCAACTCATGACCTATTCGCATCTGCCTCATAACAAGAAACTGCATGTCATGCTCAAATTTTCACTAATCTCATTTACCTCTAAAAAAAATCCACTTCAATAAGCCAAAGTATACCTCCCCCATCTAATCCACCTCAAACAACTTTACGACTATCTTACAACTAATTGAATCCTTACTGTCCATATTCAACCAAAAAAACATGCCCTTGAACTAACAATGGGTCTACCTTATGTCCCATATTATTCACCCTGATATCATCCTATCACATCATACCATCCAACCACATCCTATCCCCCCCACCTAAATCTCAAACAAAATCTTCCCTCCTACCACCTCACCAACAATGTATCCTACTAGTGAGCATATTGTAATCCACTCACCAACAATGACCATATTATCCTTAGATGGCTAAGGAATTATGGAAATTGGAAGATCATATCAAGGGGAGACATGTTTCTCTAATGAATATGGAAGCACATTTATGTGGAAGGCACAACATATTTTGAAATATATATATAAGGACAAATGCATGACTAATGTAAAGGGAAGTGCCAACATGAGAGAAGGGTATAAAGTAAAGAATGGCATGAAATGAGAAACAACTAATATAAAGTGCAAATGTATAAATTGGGAGGAGACAACTTATTTAAAAGAGGTAGGAGAGGGATTTCCATAGGGAGGCGTAAAAGGGAAGATATACTTTGAAAAGAGGACAAACATAGATATGAAGGCATGAAAGGGAAAATGCCTTGTTGAAGAAGATACTGACTTCGAGGTAGGCGTATGGGAGAAATTAATTGAGGTCGGTGCCTTTTGATAAGAGAAATTTTCCAAGGAGCCTATCTTTTGTGGACTTTAAAAATTTGACTTCAAGAAGGAAAAAGAGAACTTTATTTAAGATATACATGTATGATAAAAGAGATAAAGGAAGGAATGAGTGAGAAGATGGAGAAGAGGATTTTTGCTTTTTGCTTTTCTTCCTTTTTCTTTTTAAACTCTTCCCGCACATTTTAGAGTTTGTTTTGTAAGATTAGCAAATTGGAAAGGAGTAGGGGTTGGAGAGAATTAAGAATTCTCTTCTTTAGTGCATATACTTTGGTGGGGAAATTTATTTTTTGTTAGTATAACTTTCTTTACTTATAAGTGCAGCTATTGTATCTATCTTTTCTGTGAATATATTTTCATAAGTTCAATGAATGTCTAAAATGGATTTGTTGTTAATGACATGCACACCATTTTATGGTGGTTTTTTGCTCTCATTTCTCTCACTTCTAGTTAAATTTTCATCTTAATTTTACTCATATGCCTATATAGCTCATGTCTTCTATTGAGAAAAAACTGATAGCGATTGTACCCATTAATTTTTTACATGCTAGGATTAATGTTGAGGAAATATATTTTTATAGGTTGTAGAATAGTTTCTTTTTATTCTTTATTTTTCATATTTTATTAGAGTAATTTTTATAGAGGTTTATATTATATTAATGAAAAAATTAAGTTGTTAAGTTTATTTTATAATTTTGTCATCTTAAAATAAGAAAGTAAATTAAATTTGATAAATATGAATTTCTTGTTTATTTCATGAAGGCATGCATATTGAATAAATTATAACTTGTACAATAAGGAAATAAAGAAATGGTTTCATCTATGCACTTAGTCTCATCGACGGAAGCTAGGTATTCCTATGGCGGGGTAGGACAAAGGTTTCTTGCTTCAACATGTTTTTCTGGTTAGTGGCATTGCCCTTTCATAAAGGTTGTGAGAGGCAAAATACTTTTCTTTACGCAGGGCCAAGAGTTTGATGCAATGGTGCGGGTTGGGATTTTGAGAAGACCTAAACATCACTTTTTGGGGGCTCCTCCTGGTCACGAATCTCTAGTGTATGGAGATGGAAAGGTAGATGGAAGGCATGAGGTGTGAACAAGAGAGGGGGACATATGGGGTGTTTGGGAGAAGGATCAAAGCTGCCCAACTTAGAGAAGGATCTTAAGCCCTTGCGTTGTGCTAGGGAAACCTCATCTATATCGTTTGAGGAAAATATTGCAAACTAAGTAGTGGAAAATGCAAAGTACTTTGTGGAGCTAGGGTTGATTGGCAGATTCAAGGTTTCTAGCTAGCTCTTGTAGATTTGCATAGATGTATTTTTGAGACCTAGCACCAAATATTGGAAGGGGATGTACAAATTTACCCTAATGTGAAGGGGTTTTTTGTGGTAGTTTTTGGAAATGAGAAGGACAAGAATGTTGGGTTGTGTGAATACCAATGGAGTTGGGAGGAAAAATATATTCTAATTAATGTTTAAACCTTGGCATCCAGATTTCAATCCAAACCCTGAATCATTTGGGTTGGTTCCTTTGTGGGTAAGACTTCCAAATCTCCCTTTACATTTCTGGTTTGAATCCATTGGCAATACACTGGGGAAATTTTTGGGTGTTGATGAGGGTTCTCTTAACTTTCTACACACTACATATGCACGCATTCTAGTTGAAATGGACATCACAAAATATCTTCATGTGGCCTCCTTCTTGAAAATTTCAAGCCGATAATGAAAATAGTTGCTTGATTATGAAGGTGTTTCATTTTGTTGTCGGTGCTGCTTCAACACGAGCCACATTGTTGAGTATTTCTCCCAACACAAGAGGGTTAATCAAGGAACTTGGTGGAAAGAGGTTTCCCCCCATCACTATTTGATGGAAAAAGAGGAGTTGGAGGGTAGTGAAATGACGAAGGAACCAATTACTATAGCTTCTAATGAACCCCCACAAAAGAAACAAGGGTTGGTGGTAGGTCTCATTTCTAGGAATGAGTAGGGTAGTGTTCCAAAGGTTGGGATGGGAAGAAGGTTGGAATGTTTGAGCGTAGATTCTTTAGAGGGAAAGAGCATATCAGCTGAGGACATGGGTGAACCTTCATGGGAAGGTTATCAAGAGGAGATTTGGCACAAGGTTCAAAGGAAAAAGAAGAAGAGGGATGCAGATTTTAATATGATACTCTGCTCCCATGACAAAAGGAAAAATAGTAAATAGGCAACTAGTGGTTGTTTGAAATGTTGGGCTACAATTTATGTAATGTTTTGATAATTTTTACATATGTTAAGTTGTAGGGTAGGGGAGGTTTGAAGGGTTGTAGGGGGTATTAAAGTTATATGATTGTAGCTAAAAGTGTCTTTGGATGTATTCAATAGTTGTAATACTTTTCTGATGAATAAATAAAATCATGTAGGTTATCCCTTCCTTTATCGATAAAAAAAAAAAAAAAATTTAGAACTTGTAAAAATTCTTTATTCTTTGTTTTATCTAAAATTATGAAATTAAGTATAACATCTTACAATAATTTTTCCTTAGGTCATTACCAAGCTCCTTGTTTAAACATTTTATTAACCATCATGTTGTTTTAGATAACCATGACCTAATGATGTTCATACCATAAAGAGATCATTCAATCTCTTTTAAAAAGAGGATTCGAAAGCCTTGAGTTTGACTGTGTCATTTGTGGGTCAACACAATATTTAGAGACTAAGCCCAAAATCATTGATTCAATTGAGCACTACTAAACATGTTTCTAGATTTTTCTATTAATCTCATGTTCATCAATTTTTAGTGTCATGTATAAGGAGTTTTCTTCTATCTCACAATGCCCACATGTCTACAAAAATCATTAAATTCTCTACAAAACTATTTCTCTCCATTATCTTATCCTTAATACTTTTATTTTTTGATCCATATGATTTTAAACAAATATTTAAACTCGCTAAACATTTTACATTTGTGTCTAAAAAATAAATCAAGGTATACATAAGCATTTATCAATAAAGAAATATAATAATAAGATTTTTTAATTTAAGAAACATGCATAGGACCAAAAACATAACTATGAATAACCTCCAATAAAGTTTTTCACAAATTCTATTAGAGTTAAAGTGTAATTGTTGAAACTTTGTGTCATCCCTCTTTTCCTTGCATAATCCATCAATAAAAACTGATCTTAGAGATCCCAAATGGTTTATCATGCTCAAAAACAGCCTCTGGTAGTTGCATTTCCCCTTTACTAGTTTGCACTAGAAAAACCATTTTGCAAAAACTCCAAAAAATGGCTAGGTTTTCTTTGTCAGAGTTTTGGATGGTTTTTAGAACCTTTTTGGACTCTGACATAATTTTGAGAACCTTTTTGGGCCCCGAGATGGTTGTCAAAAGCTTTGTTTCTTCTCTTCAATGTCTAAGTTTTTTAAAGGTTTTTGGAGCCCTTTTCGGGCTTTGAAATGGTTGTCGAAACCTTGTCGGGCCTCGATGAAGGTTTCAAAACCATCTTTTCCTTCCCTTATTTTATTCTCTTTTCGAAACTTCATGTGGTTTTGAGAACTTTATCATGCCTCAACATGGCTGTCAAAACCTTGTCGGGCCCCAATAGAGGTTTCAAAACCTCTTTTTCTTCTTCTTTCTTTCTTCTCCTTTTCCCTTTCTCTTATCTTCTTTTCTTATTTTTAGACTCTGAAGTGATTGTCAAAACCTTGTTGGGACCCAATGAAGGTTTCGAAACCAATCTCGAACTTTGACACTAATTTTTATTCTCTTTTCCCTTTCATCCTTATAGACTTTTGGGACCCAATCAGACACTTGTACTAAAAATCCAAGTCCATTCTTGTTTCCCGATTCTGCCTATGCCTTTTTCTTCTTCAATCCTTTCAAGGTTTTGGGTTCCAAAAGGATATTTGAACTAAGGGCCAATGTTTGTTTCTTTCCTTGATCATCACTTCCTCTTTAGTCCAATTGGGACTTTGGGTCTCAATAAGACTTTTGGACAAGGGTCCTAAGGGTCCTATGAGTCCTTATCTGATTAGGATTCTGACCCCAATCAATTCTTCCTTTCCTATATTATCAGGACTTCGAGTCCCAACAAGACTTTAATGGTATAAATCCATTCAGAACTTCCACTCCTAACACCTTCTCTCTTTTGTCTTTTGTCCTTTCGAACTTTCCAAAACCGATTGAATTTTTTGGATCAAAGATCCAAAAGTTTGGATCTATTTTGGTTTCCTAGACCCGACCTTCTTCTTTGTCAATACTTCAAACTTCTCTCAGACTTTTGAATTTTTTGTCCTGATGGTTTGGATTCATTTTCTTTCCCCAATCATGATAATTTTATTTTCCTTGCCAAAACTTCAGACCTTTTTTGGACTTTGGGATTTTTGGCCCAATAGTCCAAATTTAATTTTTTTTTTCCCTCCCGCCCTCCAATTCTTCATGCTTAGTATCTTGTTGAGGTTTGGGAACCTGATCATACTTTTGGACTGTGAAATTTTCACCATTAATGTTACAACAACTTCCTTTGCTACCAGATTCAAGCTCCTAGGTTTCAAAGCTGATTTTCTTATGGATTTCCACACCACATTCAATGCAAGATCAACGCCCATACTCCTTGGTGTGTTTCAGAGACATTCTTTCTACTCTGCACTTATAGATCATAAATGCAAAAGCATGGTGTGTACATCAGGGCCATATTGGTTGAACTTTAGTGTAGGATTTGAGGATTAAATCATCTGAAATTCAATTTGATCGGATTGTTGCAACTCTAGTTGAGTTAAGGTTTCATTTGAAACACCTAATTTATGTTTCCACTATAGGTTTAAACATAATACTTTTAGGTACCATAGATTCCAATAAACAACCCATCACAGATTAATATTTTTTCACTTAGGGCTCTTAAGAGATTCCATCATAACAGTGTAGCTTAGAATGATTGGGATAGGTGGGGTGCAAAAAATGACTTTCTTAGCATTCACATATGCAACTAGATGTGTTGGTTTGGTATGTTTTTCCCCATGAAACAAAAAATATATATATTCTTTCTTGCAAATTTTTGTTGAACATAATTTATGCTTTGTGCAACAATTGAAAAATTATCATCGCGGTCAAATGGATTGAATATTTAAAAAATTGAGAGAGGTTATTGTGAAGGGGACATACATGACCCAATATATATATATATATATAAAATAGTTCCATGGATTTTGAGATACAAGAAATATATTTCGATATTTTTTCACACTTATGGCTCTTAAGATATTGCACTAGAATAGTCTATATTAGAATGATCAAGATAGTTGGGGTGAAAAATAAGGATCTTTCCTAGCATTCACCTACCCACCTAAGCATGTTTGTGTTGTTTATTTGGCCTCACAACACACAAAACAAAATTATACTTGCCTACAACTTTTTGGTGAATGCAACTAATGTTTTTTGTAATATTTTAAAAATTATTGCCATAATCAAATGTATTGGAGATTTTAAAAGATGAGAGAGATTATTTTATGGGGACCATACATGACCTAATAAATTTAGATGGAATTTTTGCAGGTGCTATGAATTTTGAGAACCAGTCCTTCATAGTTCAGCAATTTTTCACACTTAGGTCTCTTAAGAGACTATGTTGGAATGGTGTAGCTTGAAACAATCAAGTGTATTGGAGAACAAACATAGGCCTTCCCTAACATTCAACCACCCACCCAAAAAAAAATTGCACAATAATTTTTTTCCACAATCCACAAATGCAAAGTATGGATCTCAACATTTTTTTACTAAATTGATGCTTTCATAACTTTTAAAAAATTACCGCCATGGTCAAATAGATTGGAGATTAAAAACCTAATATAGGTTATTATGTAGGGACCCTATGTGACCTTGTAGGTTTAGATTAAATTTTCCTAAGTGCCATGGATTTTGAGAACCACTCTTTCATAGTTTGGTAGGTTTTTGCACTTAGGTCTCCTTAGAGACTCCACCAAAATAGTGTAGCTTGGAACGATTAGGTGTCTTGGGGAACAAACAAAGGCCTTCCATATAATTCCCCCACTAAATTAGAAGTGTTGGATTTTTTTCCACAATGCATGATGCAAAGTATGGCTCTTAACAATTTTTTACTAAACATAATTTACTTTTTGCAACTTTTGAAAATTTGTTGCCACGATCAAATAGATTGGAGACTCAAAAAATTGAGAGAGGTTATTGTGTATGGATTCTATGTGATAGTATAGGTCTATAATAAATTTTACTAAATTCCATATAATTTTAGAACCAGTCTATCATAGTTTGGTATTTTTTTGCACTTGGAGCTCTTAAGGGACTGCACCAAAATATTGTAGTCTGAAATGATCGAGTTTCTTGGGGAATGAATAGCTCAACCTTACCTAGCATTCACCTGTCAATCCAAACATGTTTCCATAATTGGTTTTTCCTCATAATACATTAAATGGAAAATAATATTCTTGCCCCATGATGCACGAAGATAATTAACCCTTAACAAAAAGCATGTGTCATAAACATTTAAATTGATTTGTTAATTGAGGGTTTGAACTGAAATATTTCATTTCTCTTTAATTTTCCTATGAAATGACCTTAGAGAATCAAATCAAAGATAAATATTGTTGGTGTAATTAAATGTGTTTTACCTTGTTCTAGGTCATGATTACACCTTACTTAAATTTACTTAGGGACCACATAGGATTCCACCTTTGGTGGACTTATCATGTTATTAATTTATCACTTCCACCTTTCATGGACATATCATGTGATTACCTCTGCACCTTTTGTGGGTGATCCACCATTTGTGTTGATTATCACATTATCTCTTTTCCAATTTAGGTGGAGTGATAGATTTTCATAGTTCTCATGTCATAAGATTATGACACTTATCATAATCTTATGCCCTTCTATGTTCTCACCTTGGCTATATAAACAAGGGGTTTCTCATTGTAAGTCAATCACAATCATCACATATCGTTGAATTATACTAATGAGAATAAAGTTTATTCTTGTCACATCATTTTCTCTCTCTTTGTGTTTTCCATTTGGTCTAAAGATCTTGGCATCCATAGCCAATTCTAACAAATATGAGGGATTAAAATCACCTAAAACATTGTTCTAATATTTTTTCATAACAAATCAATAGATATGAAGTCTTCTACACCTTCATTGAATGTATTTAATATCTCATCTAGGAACATACCTGGTTCAAATGATAAAGATAATTCTCTACATCATCTATTTGAGTTAGATATATCAATTATAGACATATTAAATAAGGATTTTTTGGAGTTCCACTTATTATATTATACTTTACTTCACTAAAAGGGTCTATAATATATGGTACAACTAAACACCTTGAGATCGATTATCTTGTCTTCCTTTATAGGATAGATTTATCTTTGAAGAGTCTCCTTTACATTACAAAGGTGTTCATTTTAGAAGTTGACCAATAAGTTGGCCAAAAAATTGTAAGAAATTAATACATGACCAAGCTAATAAAAATGAGGAAAAAGGTGTTACATACACATGATGAATTAGATTAAGTGACAAGTACACAAGAAGGTGATGATAAGAATCTTCCAATAAATCAGCTCAATGAGAAGGAAATTGTGAAGTAAAGTTAAACCTTTAAAAAATATATGATATTCCTAGATCTATAATCATGGATGACATACTAATTTGGACAACTCATGAAAATGTGTGTAAATTCATTGAATAACAAGGACATATAGGTATGTTCGTTGCAAGCCTTGATAAGGATGGTAAGTTTATCAAACCATGTGACCACACATCAAAGATTATTTTTATCTATTTTATCTAGAATCCCTCTTTAAAGAGGTTAGCTAGGCTCAATATGGGGAAACTATGAAGTTAAGTACCTCTACCCTTGTCAATAATGGGTGAGGGGTTAAATTTTATTACCCACTTAGTGGTTGTACTTGTATCACTTTTAGGGACTTATTTATTATTTTTTGGTATATATACTTTATTAAAGGTATGGTTAGGTTTGTTTCATGAATGGTATACTAAAAATGTTGGTATTGTGATTGTTTTAAACCTAGTGAGAATTATAAATGTATGTTCCCTTTAGAAAACAACATAATCAAAATTATAGTACATATAATAATCATCTATGATGAAATGAACCTATGTACATATATAAATAGTCATACATGTAAAAACGAGTATTGTACATAAGTATCTCATAAGAGATATGATTGTAGAGAAGGAAAAAAAAATTAATTGTAAAAATATGAAAATTTGATGTATATATATATATATATAAATTAGCTCGACTTTATAGAGCTTTTTATTTAAAATCAATCCAAGGAACCATATGGATCTACTCTTTTCTTTATTGTGTCAAGTATTACCTCATGGTTAGAATCATGAACCTTCCACAAGTTCTTGTTCAATGGTACCACAAGATAGACTTATTAATTGGGTACCTTATACTTGACATGTTCTAGTAACAACCATTGACCCTATAGGATACTCAAGATGTTTTCTCCATCTATAATAGGGGCATCTAATTTCTTTTTTTCCTCAACACAATGACACATAATAATTTGTTCCTTCTTCATTGTCTTCATCTACAATAACTACATAAACATGAACTACATTGATATTTACATTCAATTAGATGAATTTAGTCAACAATATGAAAAAATAAAAAATAGGATAAACTATTAGATTTTATTAAATTATGCATGTAGATATTACCTGTTTGAACTAGATCTGATATGTGTTCAAACTCAACTAATGATTCTATCTCTCAGTTATAGTTTTTTTGAGAGTCGATATGTCTCAAGTGAGCTTAGAATTCTTGTACACAATTCATCAACCCACTCTTTTGATTGACACACATCCCAAGACTGATCTATACATGGATAAAAAAAGCACACCATTTGCCTCATATGAATACACCATAAACCTACATTTATCTTCTAAAAGAGTGTAGCTCAGTCAATCCTATCAATGTACAATAATCCTCATATTTTATAATATTAGTATCATCTACCAACCAAAAAATCTACAAACTCTAGATAGCTTAAATTCATTACCTAGACCCATTGTATCCTTACACCATTCAACGATAGATGTTGTGTCTATCACATTGAATCATCTTTGTAATTCAACTCTTCTCATACTAAGGATGTTTTAATACATGCTCCTACATCATCATGCTAACCATTTCCATGCCTGACCCTTGACAAATTCAACATATGGTGAACAATAGTTATCTTATGCGTCCTACTCAACTAATAAAATATCTAAGAGTTCTTAAATTTTGATGCAAAATTATTTGACCATATGATATGTTAACAAAATTATATGTTCCTGCTAGCCAAATCCTAGTAGAACATTTGAAAGAAACCTTGTACAAACTCTTTATAATTCATGTGATCATCACTAATATAAAAATGATATTCCCTCAAGATCTTCATCTCTTCCTCTATACTGTCATGTGCATGAATGAACACTATATGCACAAATATAGAAACCTATGTGGAGTTGTAATATTATAATTGTACCTCATTTTATGGATGTAGTGTATAGTTATTTGACAATTTAACAACTAAAATAGTGGTACCAATTGGAAACTTGTCCCTTGTATAACTTGAATTGAAATTCCAACCATCGAGCCCTATGGGTATGCCTTGCATACTCATACACTATATTCTCTTAAAAATAGACCTAAACTAATACACTAGTATCTTTTCACTCACCAATTCACATATGTTTGCTTATTTTCCATCTTTTAGACTATATGCCCCTATATTATTTTTCCAAATTTACTAATTTGTTTTTTTATTTCATTTGTATTCTTGATATGTAGACAAATTGGAAATTTTGCAAGCCACCATAATGCCTAATATCCCATCCAAGCATAATTTCTTGTAGAATAATTTAACATCCCATCTTTGACTTAAAATAAATCATATGAAATCTCTTGAATATCTAGGTGGAGCTTGTATCTAAGCCTCATATAAAACATCATTACTATGCAAATCTACACATGTTTTGATAAAAATCATTATGATTAAAAATGCTCAATATGTACTATAGAACAAGTTGTGTATGTGTGATTTATTTTGACATAAAAAGGATTTTCCATTTAAAAATACCTTTGAACAATTTTAATTTTAATATACATATCTAGAAATTTAAGAAAAATTGTGTTTGTCATATCCATTTTTTTGGATGTGACTCACAATTTTGAAAACCAATTCTCCTTACAACATATCTTTTATTAGGAGATACTCTTGTTTTATTGTTCCAAAATTATTCAACTAGGGATCTCAAAAATTCAATGATTGGTTTATCTTTTTGTGGGAGTCTACTGAAGAATTCCCATAATTCATTGATATTTGGGTCCTCCACTCTTTCACACCTTTTGACGGCTCTCGTTATTGTTTTTCTACTTATTTGAAATGTTTGGCTTGTATTTGTGATGACGAAAGCTTTATTTTTTTATTTCCTACTATTTTTTATGTAATGACATGTCATGTGACATTAATACTATATCTGGTGTGTGAAGTGGAACCCACACTCTCATATGCACTCATTAGATTCTTTAAAATATATTTTTCAATTTAATAATTCAATGTTCTTAGGCCAAGAATCTTCATAATGGGCCTAAATTTTATATTTCTCACCATTTCAATAAATACCTAGCATCTTCCAATTTTATTTAACTTCTCAAAAAAAATCTCCATATCTTATTGGAATACTTTGGCAAGTACAGTTAGGAATCTTATCAACCATTAGTTTACAAAATATCTCATCAATATCAACAAAAAACTTAGGGTTTCTAATAAATATTCTATGAGGTGTTGTCAATAGTAAATTTTCCTCAACACTAGGGATTTCTTCAATATTAAATTGAGATGAGATAGATCATGTATCTTCAACTTGACATGGAAAATATGATGTACCTTCAAGTTGAGATGGATCCTCAACTTGAGATGTGAAAGATTATGTACTTTCTTGACAATGGAAAGATGGTATTCCTTCAACTTGAGATGCAAAAGATTGAGTTCCTCCAACTTCGGGATTCAATTTCCTCATTCCACAAAGGTTTTGTATTTGTTTCATTTTTTACCACAAACTCCTTTTATCTCTTATATTGAGTGGATGTTTCATGTTTATCTTCAACTATAAGTGATGCTATATCTTCTTCTATGGTGTTTAGTCTCCTACTTTCATGATGTTTCGTAATTTCCTACATACCTAATTCAAAATTTAAAAATATTAACTTCTTCATATTCAATGTTCAATTAGATATCAATATGATATAATTATTAAAAAATATGAAAATAATGATTCTATTTTATCAAATTCAAACAAAATAATAATAATTAACATTCCAACACTAAAACATGAAAATATTAGTTCATAGAGCCAAATTTGGCCTAAAAACATGTAATTTACTTCTTTTATGTTAAAAAAAGATAAAGGTGGTGGACCAATGTATAACATTGTATCCCTATACTCCAAACACACAACATGAAATATTAACCCCACTTCTCTCTCCTTCGTTTATGTTTGAACAACTTGTGCACATAGTGGGTTCTGCTTTGGGGGTACCCCACAGTTCCCCACTATTCCCTCCTGACTCGAGCCTCACCCTATTGCATGCAGAATGATGTCCCTCAGGAGCCACTCTTGGCTTGTCTGATTCTAAGGTCATCATGATTTCGGTTCTATCTGGTGTGGAAGTGTCGACAATCACGGTCCTTCTAGAGGTTCAAGGTTGGAAGGATGTATTGAGTAATGGTAGTTAGAGTACTAAGGTCCCCTCTCCTTGCCTAGAAGAGGAGGTAATTTTAATAGACACTAATTTTTATATCTCTAATTTAGTCGATGATAGGATTCTTTCCTCAATGGAAAACATGGTTGTCAATCGTTTCTTCTCCTTTCGACCTTCTGTGGATATGGTTTGGATATGGGTTGTTGCTAAATGGCACCTCAAAGGAAGTGTGGACATATGTGCTATGATGGGAGGGAGTTTCCTTTTCAAGTTCACTGCTTCAAATGATTTTGTCATGGTCCTCTCTTCTGGACCTTGGGTGTATGGGAAGCACAGTTTGGCCTTATGTCGCTAGAAGTCGGGCTTCGATCCCGATGTGGATCTGAATAAAGTGGCATCAGTTTGGGTTCAACTACCTGGGTTTCCTTTGGAATATTGGGATGAATCCATTTTCAAAAGCATTGGGGATTCCTTGGGCCATTTTAATTATTACTTTGGATTCCATTACCCGATCCAAATCTAGGTTAGTTTTTGCTCGTTTTTGTGTCAATATTGGTGTGCATAAGACACTTCCTACCTCTGTGAAGCTATTCTCTAAGTTTGGTTCTTGGGTCCAACCTATATGTTATGAAAATATTGTGGTCTACTGTCAGAAGTGTGCTAAACTTGGCCACCTTATCTCTAACTATAAATCTTCTTTTAATCGTGTGTCTAACCCTAGTGATTCTTCTGTTGATGACCACTACCCTTTTGAAAAATACATTCTAAAGATTGTTGTGTCCCCGGTTAAGTCTGGATCTCCCATCTTGGATGTCCCCCTAGTCTTGGGAGTCATTCTTTTGGGGAGGATGTTTCTTATGTGGAAACAGATCTGGTTCATGCTAGTCCTATTTTGGCTGCAAGTTTGCCCATTGGTGAGGACCCGATGGTCGGTACTATCTCCCCATGCTAGGATCTTTGGGGCCTACGGACCTTGGTGTCTCCCCAAAGTTTGTTGGGTTTTCTTTTTTTGTAGGCCCTAGTATGAAAAAGGGTGAAGAAGGAGAAATTTTGGAGGAAGTGGTTACCAAAGTTAAAGTTGAGAAAGGTATTTTGAACTTAGTGGTTTCAAACCAGAAGACAAATTTGGAAGAGGATTTATGGTCAACCCCAAAGAAAAAGGGAAAAAGAAGGAGGATGTGGGTGGTGACTCTAAACCAGGTAGACCCAGCCAACGAAAAACTAGGCAAAATGAAACAACAAATGATATAGACATTAGAAGTGTCTTCAAAGAAGGGTCATAAATGAAGGTCTTATCCTAGAATGTGTGAGGTATGAATAAATGTCATAAACAACTTGCACTGAAGAACTATGTTTTAGAACATAAGATAGATGTTTTACTATTATAGGAAACTAAAATGAAAAAAGAAAATTTTGATTATATTGCTAAGTATATATGGTTAGGTACTCTTTACTCTTGTAGTGATGCTGAGGGGGCATCTGGTGGGATTGTTGTGTTATGGAACCCCTCCAGGATCAATGGTTTTGAACTGTTCTTTTGTCAAAGTAGTGTGGGAGTATTATTTTCTTACTCGAGTGGCTCTTGGTCACTTATTAATGTTCATGCTCCTAACCAGAGGAATGCTAGGAATGCCATGTGGTAGGATCTCTCTGATTGGTTAAAAAATAATAGGGGGTCTTCCTGGTTGGTGGTAGGGGATTTCAACTCCCCCTTCTATCCTTTCAAGAAAAGTGGTAGTCTGATGGATTATTTTGACAACATGGGTGATCTGGAAAAAAATTTGAGTACTACTGGCTTGATTAACATTGACCTATCAGGTCAATCCTTTACTTGGACCAATAGGTGTCTTGGGGAAGGTTTGTTTCAAGTCAGATTGGATAGGTTCTTTTTTCTAGCAACTGGTCATCCCTACTCAATGCTAACCTCCGTGCCATGCCTAGAACTATTTCTAACCATAACCCTCTGTTGTTGGTCATGAATGAAATTTCTACTGTTTTACCTTTCCCTTTTCGGTTTGAGATTATGTGGAATTCTCATCCTTATTTAAGAATAAAATTGTTGAATAGTGGAATATTCTTGTTCGTGGTTCCCCCATGTTTAGGATCTTTTATAAACTTAAACATATCAAATGCATGGTGAAAGGTTGGAACAAAAGAGTTTTTTGAGATTTCTTTCAGAAAAATAGAACTTTAGGGGAAAATTTGAAGACTATCCAAAAAAAGATAGAATATGGGGATGTCAGCTTGTGAACTTGCAATCAGGAAAGAGAGAGTCGAAGGGAGTGGGAGTAAATTTTAAGGAAAGAGGAAATTTTCTGGAAACAAAAATCCAAAATTCAATGGTTGCAAGAAGGGGACATAAATACCTCTTTTTTCATTTTTCTACTCTAAAACACAAGAAATGAAATTAGATAACTAAGTTGCATAATGAGAAAGGGGTTGTGGTTAATAATCCCACCTAGATTGGTCTGTTAGCAGTGGACTATTTTCGAAGGCTTATCTGGCCCCTATTGAGGCTCCCAATCCAACTTTGGACAATCTGTTGTTGGACCCTCTCTTGACCACCATTACTTAGGATGATAACCTCAGGATCCTCAGTGTTGTCACTCTTGAGGAAGTCTGTTTGGCCACTTTTAGCATAGGGGCCTACAAGGCACCAGGCTCAGATGGTTTCCCCTAATCCTTCTTTCAGATTTTCTAGGAGATTGTTGGTGGGGACCTTTTTTTGGCTGCTAGGGATTTCTTCAAATCTGGTAAGATTCTCAAACAACTGAACCACACTTTTATCACCTTAATTACCAAGATTGTTGATCCCCAATCTATGATTTATTTTAGGCTGATCAGTCTATGCAATACTTTTTATCAAATCCTCTCTAAAATATTGGTGAATCATCTTAAACTCCTCTTGGACAAAATTATTAGCCCCACTCAAAAAGGCTTTGTTCCTAGTTGTCATATTCTGGATGCTACTATAACTACTCATGAATTTCTCCACTCAATGGATAGATGCAATAATGCCACTTTGGCCCTCAAATTGGATATTTCAAAAGCATATGATAAGGTTTTATGGGACTTCATCCTAAAAGTCCTAGCTAAGTTAGTTTTTTATCAACATGTGGTCAACCTCTTAATGGAATGCATATCCACGATGAAGTACTTTGTTCTAGTTAATGGGACTCCTTGTGGATTCTTTAACATTGGGAGAGGCATCAGGCAGGGGACCCCCCTCTCACCCTATCTTTTTATCATGGTTGCAGATGTCCTAAGCAAGAACATTTATAATCTACTGTCAGAGGGGTCCTTTAAGGGTGTTAAGGATACCTCTTTTTGGAGCCTACTATTATACAACAATTTATGAATGACACCTTTCTCTTTGGGAAAGCCTCAATGATCAAAGCTAGGAAATGGAAAAATTGTCTCAATAACTATGTTGCTTGCTCTAGGAAATGTATTAACTATAATACAAGCATGATTTAATTCTTCAACAACACTCCTACTCTTCAAGCTCGAGTGACTATTATTCTTGGTTGTATGAGTGGATCTCTCCCTTCGGTGTATCTTGGTTTACCCCTTATTGTTAAGGAAGTCACCCCCGACTTCTGGAATTCGTTCCTTGAAAGGATCCAAATGAAATTGGTAGGCTAGAAAGGCTCCATCCTTAGTCATGCTAGAAAACAGTAGCTCCTTTCTGCAACTCTTCAAGGGATCCCTATTTACTTCCTCTCCATTTTCAAGATCCCCAGATATATTGCTGAGAAATTTGAAAAATTCAAAGGAATTTCCTATGGTCGGGGACCGAGGAAAAGAAAAAGTTTTCTCTAGTAAAATGGGACAAATTCTGTAAACCTAAACCTTGTGGTGGGCTTGGGATAAGGAATATACCCTGCATCAATAATGCTTTGATTACCAAGGTGGGTTGGGATCAACTGAGAAATAAAAAAGATTGGTGCAAGATCATGAATGACAAGCATCTTCACAATAGACCTTTGATTAATTACCTTTTAGATGATCACCATTCAGGTTCCTTGGCTTGGAAGAACATTTGTAGTCTATAGGGGCTACTTAGGACAAGGATGAAATGGAAGATTGGGAATGGTTTTAGTATCAAATTCTAGGAAGACTCCTAGTTACTTGAAACCCCTCTGGCCGACTTTGACATTAGGAACCTAATGAGATCAGCACAAATTTTCTTTGGTGTTTACATTAGAGATTATCTCCTTGGCTTGCAAGGGGTGAGGAAGTGGAATGACCCAGTCCTTTGCTTCCCTTTGTCTCTTGAGTTGTGTCTCTTGGCTAAGTCCTTACATGACCTACTTTCCCTTCCATATTACCATTAACCAACATGGAGGATGATTTTTTTTGGACTCATGACAAGCAAGGGGATCATTCTGTCAGAATGGCTTACAATGTACTGTCAGACTAGGGTGTCACCCTCAAACCCTGGAAACAGGTTTGGAATAGACACATGATCCCAAAAATAAACTTTTTCTGGTGGACAACTTTCCATAATAGAATTCTTACTCAGGATAATCTGAGGAAAAGGGGATTCTAGAACCCCAACAGATGCTTGTTATGCAAGAGAAATGAAGAATCGGTGGACCACTTACTTCTACATTGCCTGTTTGTTATTAGTGTGCGAGAGATGGCTTTGGAGAGATTATGAACTCAGTGGGCTATGAGAAGGGAAATCAATTCATTTATCTTAGGCTAGTCTAGGCCTTTCCTTCACCTCGTACCTTGTTAGATCTGGAACCAAGTCCCTTCCATTATCTGTTGGTGCTTATGGAAAGAAAGGAACAACAAGATATTCAAGAATATTGAGATGTGTCCAAAGGAGGTTTTTGGTATAGGGGCAAGGATTATTGCAGAAAACATCTCGCTCTTAAAAGGGAAAATCTCGGACAAGGCCTGACTGAGTGGAAAATAAAAATGGCTAAAGCTTGGCATCAAAATCTGGAGGCCAATTCCTTTGACAACTCTAGATCATAGGCTCGATGGGACACTATCTAGAAACCTCCTAACTGTGGTTGGCATAAACTCAATTTTGATGGAGTTGCCAAAGGCAACCCGTGTAGAGCAAGTATAAGAGGTATAATAAGAGACTGCAAGGGAAATTTTGTGGTTGGTTATTCAAGGGGGGATTGGGATTCAATCCTTTATGATTGTGGAAGCTAGAGTGTTGTTAAAGGGAATTAAACTAGCTATCACTATGGGGATTTAGAATATTCATATTGAAGGAGATTCTAAGTCTATAACTGATGCGATTAACTTGGGAAGATTACTAGGATGGAGTAATAAATACATTTTAATAGACATAAAACATCTTATGTCTAAGCTAAATTTGAAGATGGCTTCCCACATTTATTGGGAGGGTAATCAAGTGGCTAATGCTTTGGCTAATTTTGGCACCCATTGGTAAATTTCTAAGTGTTGGAAAAATTTGGGGAACCTTCCACCAGGTATTCAAATTTTAATCCTTAAGGAGCAAGGAACATGTATGATCCATGATGATAAATAATTATGCAATTATTTTGTCCTTATGGGGGGTCCACATTCTTTTATGTTGGGCTATGTGGATGGGTTTGAATATTGAGGTGTCTTACAAGTGGAAATTTTTGAATAATGGGGTGGAGATCATTTTTTAAAAGGAAATTATGAGGAGTTATGGGGAGTAATTTAATATTATGGCCAATTTGGATCTGGCCTTACATAATCTCTTTTTGGGGTTTGATCTATGCAGCTGCTTATCGCTGCAAATATATGAATTTAAATTTGATGCGACTAGCATTTACAGGGTGAAGATTTTGATTGGTCCTTTCTATTCTGCTAAAATTATTCTACAGTTAAAGGGTAGGATTTTAGTTTTATCTAAATTCGTCTTGTGGCCATCTTCCATTGGTACTTGTGCAAAAGCAATGTGGATGGAAAACCTTCTCGTTCCATCATTTCTTACTTACCTAGCCGCAAGTGTTTGAATATTTTCATTAATATGATATCTAATATTTCCTTTTGGGATTTAACTCAAGCATGTGTTTTGTACATGGTCTTGATTTCCCAAGGTAGCATCATTTGGCTTAAAAATTTAAGTGTGTGGGAGACCGCTCAATTTATCAAAATTTCTAACCTTTTTCTCTCACAAGCTTTCTAGTTTTTCAATGTGTAGAGAGACGACATGGGTGGTGATAGGGTGAGAATGAAGCTTGATATTTGGGAATTTCACAAGGACCCTTTTGGTTTGGCACACATGCATGGAAGGTGGGCTAGCACCTTTTATGGAAAATTTGGTGGGTCACGATCCAAATTTATCTGCGTAGTTTATGAATTCTTGGAAATAATGAAGGGAAACCATGGGTGGTATCTCATTTGAAGTGAACAAGGAGGTGATTGATTCAGAAACTGGATTGTTGTGCACTGGAAAGAAGTACCCAAACCACACTAAGGTGCAGGACAACGAAAGCTCGAATGCTTTCTTTGTTGGTAATGAAAAACCTATTCTCAACCAGTTGAGGTTTGAAAGAGAAGCTCTCCCATGTACTTTGGATCAGGTCTGCCTCTCCCTCATGAAGTATGTCACCTTAGAAGGTAGATATAAAACCTACTATTTCTATCATTTTCCTCTTTTGAATCACCTCTGACATAAAATTCTGTTAAGCTTCCCATTTTTCTTACTTACGAATTTGGAAAGATTTGTTGAGAAGTATATGGAATTTTATAACCAAAACCCGAAGGATCCTCCTCCCCTACCTCTCCACCAAGGCCTCATTTTGAGGCTCTACCATTTTCATCTCATGATTTTCCCGCCCAAACTCATCTCCTTTGTCTATATAGAGGAAATTGAATCCCCTACTCAGGCTAATATCTCTTTGGTTGAGTCTAAGGGTCCCAAAATAAAAACCCCTCTAGTTACTGCTGAAACCCCTAAGCCTAAATTGACCTCCAAGAATAATAAGGGTAATGTGGGGATTTCCCAATCGAGTGTTGCGTTTGGTCTCTATGAGATAAATTTTTCCCCTACTAGGACAGTCAGCAAACCTACCACTAAAAGGAAAGTGAAGGATGAGGGGAAGGGTTTGACAGAGCTGTGGACCATGGATAATAAAGGAAAGAATATGGCTGGGAAAGATTCCAAGGGAGATACTATGGTTGTTTCTATGGTGGAGACTGGGGTTGAAATGACCAAAATCAAGAGATCTAGCAGACTGGCAAAAAATAACAAGAAATTACAGATTAATGAGTTGGATTCTGATGAGGAGTGGTTTGACAACAAAGGTATTAGAGATGTGGAGTCAAAGGATGCTGAGGAGGAGTTTGTTGAAGGGCCTCACACCCTCCCGGAATTCAAAAAAAATCATAATGAGAACTCAACTTCCCAACCTTCTGACCCTCTAGATGTGGAGTGTACTAATATTGTGAAGATTGTGGATAAAGGGGAGGATCTTCATGTGTTGTAGGAGAGGATGGGGAAGATGAAGAAGAAGTTCAGAGGCTTGGACCGATTCATTATCAAGTTGGTCCACTTTGTTACTATCACCCTCTTTGGTGCAATGAAGGACGAGATGGATAAGAAGACTGGTTAAGAAGGCCTCGAATGGGTTGAGGATGATGTTATCAATAACCTCTCTTTTTATTGGGAGAATGCTAGTTAGTTTGTTGCTGTTGTGTGGTGTTTCTATTGGTTGTTGGTCTATTGTGTCTTTGTTTTTTGGCTAAGTTGTTTTAGTTTTTTGGACATGTTATTTATTGGCCCTTGTGGCTCATTGTGTAAAGGGTACATCACCCTATAAATGCTGCTTATTGTATCAAAAATAAATAAAGGTGGTGGAATATGCAAACAATGATTTATTTATCCTCAACACCATGAAAAAAGTGTTTTTATTAAATAATGCACATAATGAATAAAATAAAAGTGCATGTGGGTCCTAATCATAGGGACCCCATTCATTTTTTATTGTTTCTTTTATCTCCTCAAAATACGAGCATGTTATAATGCACTTGCATGATAACATGCATGGATGGTCTAATTCCAATGAGAAGAGATGAGGATAATTAGAGAAAAGAGAGAGATAGAGAGATAATGGGGTAGGAAGGGAGGGAAGGAGCGATCTAGAAGCACACACACAAAGAGAGATAGGTGGAGTTGCAAAGAGAGAGAGTGTGTGTGAGAGAGGTAGGTTTGTATAAACTTAGAGAATGAGGAGTGACAAAGAGAGAGACAAAGAGAGGGAGAGAGGGAGATGTGGTGATGGGATAGAGATAAAGAGGTGATGTAGAGAAAATAAGAGAGTGAGAAAGAGAGAGAGGTGCCACCCTAAACCCCTCATCATCAATTGTAAACCATAAAACCTGAGCCCTAAACTGAATTATTTGAAGGAGATTGTTGGAAGAAGGAGATTGTTGGAAGAAGGAAATTGTTGGAAGAAGGAGAGTGTTGAAAGTTTTGGGAAGGTTGGAAACATGAGCATGAATTGCATAATACTACCTAATCTAGTGTTATCATTGATGTCAACAATGTTATGATTAGCCTAGTATGATTTGTAAGTGCTACTAAAGATATGTGTACATAATAAATTGGTTTGGTAAATATGGTAATACATGAAATTGGCTAAGTGATTCTACTAATTTTTTTGTGGTTTAGTGTGTCAATTTTTGGGTCCACACTCCATCACACTAAGTGATCTCGCTTTGAGTTTTTAACCATGGTTTGAAATCTATCAGATTCAAGTAAAATTGAGATTTTGTGATGATTTGTGAAATATTTTGGAAGTTATGCATGAGAGAGTTTAGCTCTATGTATCACAACCATTTCTCTATTTAGCATGTCAATGTGGGAGATTTCACATTTCCTTGAGAAGACTATTTTTGTGTTGTGGTCCTAAAATTAGACTAGCTAATGTCAGTGAAATGTGAATTTGAAGAAATATCGAATTTGGAAGTTGCATGCATTATGTATAATTGAAATTTTTGTGATTAGGTCCAATTCTTGGATGACCTAATACATGATATGTGGTGTGAATATTAAATATACATTACATATGTTTTTAGGATCTATTTTAGGTCCATGTCAATCTAAATTAAGTATTACACATTTGGTCTAAGTGTGAAAAAGTTTTAAATCTTGTGTGAAGCCGACAAAGCTATTTTTTAATTGTTTTTGGTTACATATAATTAGGACAAACTAATTTATGTATGCAAACAGAATTCAATATTTATATGAGAGGAATTTTTGAGTTGTAGAAGGGAAAGAAAGGAATAAGTTGAAAATCATGTGCAAGAGGTCTCATATGATGTGAACATGCAAATTTAGAGATGTGAGATCAGAATAAGAGTAGAATTGTTGAGTGACTACTAAGTAGAGTAGTAATTTTTATTCAAAGCTTCAAGAGAATTGAATTTCAGCACAAGGAAGGTGCACTTTTATCAGTTCACATTTTGGCTAAGTACCCATTTCTATTTTGTATCTAATTCTAGTTGTGAGCCTTTTTTAAGGATAATGCGTCTTGGTAGTGAGCCCCTATATTATATTGTATTTGGATATAATATACTGTGAGCTAATCCTCACTGAGGTTTTAACCTTTTTGGGTTTTCCACGTAAAAATCTTGGTGTTCATGTGTTATGTGACCTTGTGGATGATTCATTCTTTCATTATTTATTTATGTTAATATGTTTTGGTGATTGGATAATATGTGTTCAAAATTCTAATAGAATATTGTTTCACCCTCCCTCTCAGTATTCTAGTGTTCAAAAATTGGTATCAAAGATTGGTTCCTTCAAAAAAGCCTAACAACTTGAGGAAGATCTTGGAAGTTTGAACGCATGGATAAAAAAAGTGTCCTATTTCTTTGGAATAAATTTTCGCAATTTAATATGAAGAAGATGATTGTGTGTTCAACAAGGAAGAAATTAAGGCTACTCTTGAAGATCTTGACATAGTTGAAACTAAGAAATTTTTTTTGAAAGAAAGTCTAGGAGAAGAAAATGAGTGCATCAAAAAGCTAAGAGAACAAATCAATAAGTTTAGAGAAAGACATAGGGAATTCAATGTATAGTTAAAGCAAGCAAATGAAGAATCACGAGACTGAAAGTAAAAATGGAAGAAAAAGGAAGGATTGAGGAATGTATAAATGCACTATTACAAAGAAAGACTGAAGAATTCTCAAGACCTGAATAAGAAGTGATAAATCTCATATCTGATCTGGAAAAGGAAAGAGTACATGAGGAAAAATTCAAAAATAAGTACTACAATGCTTGATGAATTTATTGCAATACAAAAACCCTCTAAGGAAAAAGGTGGTTTGGGACTTCAAGAAGGACAAATTTCAAAGGAAAATCAAACACCTAACAAGCTTGACAATCAAAAGAAGATTCAAGGAAATAGAAGACAATTTAGAAATCAAAGAAGTAATGCTGGAAGACCTCCTATCAGGCAAAAAAATACTTAAAGGTACCCATATTTCAATTGTATTTTTTTTTCATGCAATAAATTTGGACACAAGGCAATATAATGTAGAATTAGAATGAAACAAAATGATTGATCCTTCTCCAAACAATGTTTTGCATGAAAGAAATTTTGACATAGAAGTACTGAGTGTAGAAGTCAAATGATGAATAGATTTAATACTGGGAGAATGTTTCAATATTTAAATGGCTACTATTATACATGCAATTTATTTGGACATAACACTAACTAGCGCAGATCAATGATGAATAGAAGTTAGTTTGGTCAGAAAACTGTTGTATGCTACTTTTGCAACAAGCTTGGACATATTTTAAAACTTTGCAGAAGCAAAAATAGAAGAGAGTCTAATCCAGTAAAGAGGAATGAACCTATGAATAAAATTGATCCTAATGGGGTTAAGAAGGAAATGGAAAAGATATGGAGAAATAAAGAAGAGTCTAAGAACAAATATGAATCAGGAACTTCAAATGCTTTTGTGCCTCCCTTTGGTGTAGATAATTCACTTGAAAATTAAACCAAGGCATGGGTATAGGGGGAATAACAAAAAAAAATTCTAATAGCCCCCTGGAAATATGAGGTGTCAAGACATGGCACAAAGATATACCATGGAAGAGGAATTTATGAAACTGTAGAAGAAAGTTGTGGAAGAAAATATTGGAATGTGACAATTTGCAGAGCTTTGAAAGATTTATGTACACATAATTTTATGAACATTAGCTTTTCAGTTTGAAGAATTTATTGTAGGGGTTAGGTCAAATTGGAGAGTTGAATATGCTTGTGTGAAGGAAAATTCATTTATTTTATCTAAAGAATAAATGAAGGAAAAAGAGGTGTAGAAGGGCTCAAAGCGCTTTTTGGAAGTTGAACATCAAGACCTTGGTTCGTTGAACTATTTAAGAGGAATTTTTATAGATCTTGCATATTTTTGTGTTCCAAATTTTTTTTTTGAAATAAATTTAAATGCAATGGAATTACCAAAAATAGTAGACAATGACCATGACCAATACTTAAGAGGCATTCTACTAAAGTGTTGTTGGTTGATCCCGTGGGTGCATTTTTTGGCACCCCTATTGGGGTTTTAGCTTATGAGGATATTAAAGCACATATTCATGGAAAAATTGTAGAGATATCATTTGGTAGGTTATCTTTTTTATGGAAAAATGAGTTTGGAGAAAATTATGATGATGCCCTAAAACTTGAGTACAAAACCCTATGTGATAAAAGATTGGATATCTCACAATTTTTTTTTGAACTTTGAATATCATGAGAAGTATGTAAGGATAGTACTAAGTAGAATTCACGGCCATTCCATATGGATTAATGACCCTTGCTTAATATCCAAGGAAGCAATTTAGGATGTAACCGTTTTGTAGCCCATTGGACCAATTCTTGATCAAAAGTCGGTCTATACAAAGGATATAGTGGAGAAAACCGGTGCCACTCTTGAACAAAAGGAAATTACAGTGAAATCTATTACAAACCCAATTGTTAAATTTGCATATATACTCATTGGTCAAAAAAATTCTATAAAATAGTGTGGGAATTGTTCGTCCTATTTTCATTCATATGGATCTTGATACATTTGAGAACAATGTTGACTATGACCTTTGTGAGTTGCTTCGAAAAAAAATAATGGAGAACCTAAGAGACATTAAGAAAAGGAAGAAGTGAAAATTTTAGTATGGAACACTAGTGATTTTCCTATTTCTCTACTTCTTGAAAGAAGTACTGGTGGTTGGTCAAGTAAATTGGACAAATGCAGAGCCAATTGCATATCAAATAGAAAAGTACATGAGAAACCTTGAAATTTTGGATGCTCAGAAAGATTCCCTTGCTACTTTCTTTGGAGTATTTCAGAGTAGGATGAATAAGAGAATGAGGATTCCAAAAGAAGTGGTAAAGAGATATTCAAGAGAAATTACCTTTCTTGTCTCCATAGAATTTTGCTTCATTGAAGCCATCAAACCTAGAACCATTTGGATCTCAGAATTGGACTATGAAGTATCTGAAGATGGATTAGTGAGCTATGCAAAAGCCCTTCTAGGAAATCCTAAAAATTCTAGCAAAATAGAGGTGAGTGCAAAGGCCTCCAATAGTTTCAAGAGAGTTGGTAAGAAGAGAAAAATCATAGATATTCCTTTGGTTTCTAGAAGAATCAAACAATAAATTGCTGATATTGAAAGGATTCATGATGCTCAACATGAGCATGAAATCAGTATCAGGTCTATAGATGCACGGAGTTTGGATGAAGAAATAAAAGCTCTACAAGAGGTAATCCCAAGTACAAGTATTGATGCTTCATTATCTACTATAGAAAATACCAATCTCTTGGTCAGATCCTTTGAATAATATGTTCTCGGATTAAAAATTCAAATTGAAGCTGACACTTATACATGAGTTGAAAGAAATAATCTAGTGAATATCTCAAATAAATGTACAACAACACATCAAAAGGTCATAAAATTCTTGAGAGAAGTACAAGACTGTGTGGAAGAAGCAAGGAACATACTCTCATACTACATGAAATGGCCAAACATCACTCGAAGTATGAAGGATGAAATGAGTACAATTGAGACTTAGATAAACATGGTTGCATATTTTTATGATCCAGTGCAAGATAAGGATGATAAAAATTGGCTCTCTATAATGGAGCTTCATAATAAATCCTTCACCCTATAAATTCAAAGAGATGAAATAATCAAGAAAATTATAAAGTTAAGGGACTTAGTTAAGGAAAAGTATATACGAGTTTTGAATGCTCTTGGTAGTACTGATAAACTCTCAGAGGTAAACCTTGATCCCAGTACTCCAAAAGAAAGAGAAGAAACTCTAATGGAACTATAGCTTCTATACAAGACTCTTACTACAACAAAGAAATAGTGGGATGAAGAAAAGTGTGAATGGCAAGACACATTTCAAAAGCTACAAGGTTCTACATGCTCAGAGTAACTATTTGTTATGATTTAACAAGCATTTAAAATTTATATATATATATATATATATATATATATAGAGAGAGAGAGAGAGAGGGAAAAAAAAGTTTGGGTTGAACTCCTAAGGGGTAGAATACAAAGTTTTGGCACACCCTTTTCCATTGATGTCAAAGGGGGAGAGAGAAGTGAAAAGGGAACTGATGGTAATGAAGAGGTGAGATCTCCTATTCTTATTATGCATGTTGCCATCAATGGAAAAGGGGGAGATTGTTGGAAGAAAGAGATTATTGGAAGGAGAGTGTTGGAAGTTTTGGGAGGGTTGGCAACATGAGCATGAATTACATAATACTGCTTGATCCAATGTTGTCATTGATTTCAACATTGTTATGATCATCCTAGTATGATTTGGAAGTGCTACTAAAGATATGTGTACAAAATAAGTTGGCTTGGTAAATATGGTTGTATAGGAAATTAGCTAAGTGATTTTATTAATAATTTGTGGTTCAGTGTATCAGTTTTTGGTTCTGCACTCCACCACACTAAGTGATCTCGCTCTAAGTTTTTAACCATGGTTTGAATTCTATCAGATTCAAGTAGAATCAAGATTCAGTGATGATTTATAAAATATTTTGGAAGTTATGCATGAAATTTTTTAGCTATGTGTATCACAACCATTTCTCTGTTTAGCATGTTAGTGTGGGAGATTTCACATTTCCTTGAGAATATTTTTTTGTGTCATGGTCCTAAAATTAGACTTACTGATGTCAGTGAAATGTGAATTTGAAGAAATATCGAATCTGGAAGTTGCGTGCATGGAGAAGTGTATGTATGATTGAAAGTTTTATGATTAGGTCCAAATCTTGGCTAACCTAATATGTGATATATGGTGTAAAGATTAAATATACATTGCGGATGTTTTTAGGATCTATTTTATATCCATGATGACCTAAATTAAGTGTTACACATTTGGTCTGAGTGTAAAGAAGTTTTGAATCTTGTGTTCAAAGCTGACAAAGCTATTTTTGAATTTTTTTTGGTTACATCTAATTAGGCCAACCTAATTGATATATGTGAAAATAATTAGGTATTTATATGACAGACATTTTTGAGTTTTAGAAGGGAAAGAAAGGAATAAGTGGAAAATCAGGTGCAAGAGGTCTCATTTGATGTGAACATGTGAATTTAGAGGCGTGAGATTAGAATAAGAGAACAATTGTTGAGTGACTACTAAGTAGAGCAGTATTTTATATTCAAACTTCAAGGGAATTGAATTTTAGCACAACGAAGGTGCACTTTTATCAGTTCACATTTTGGCTAAGTAGCCATTTCTATTTTGTATCTAGTTCTAGATGTGAGCCTTTTTAAGGGTAGTGCATCCTGACAGTGAGCCCTTGTAATATACTATATCCAAATATAATATATTGTGAGCTAATCCTCATCGTGGTTTTTACCTTTTTGGGTTTTCCACATAAAAATATTGGTGTTCATGTGTTATGTGACCTTGTGGATGATTCATGCTTTCATTCTTTATTTCTTTCGAAACATAGAAAAATAGGGCTCACCAAAATGAATGAACAAGATGATGCGACACTATGGTTTTTCTAGGTTTTCATTCAATCACAAAGGCCAAAAGGCATAAATAACAACCAAAAACTAATCATAACTATTATAGCAATAATAAAGGAGGTTTTAAGAGGCTAAAAAAATGTGTACCTTTTTGGGAAAGTGTTGTTTCGGGGCCCACTAAGAACTCATTTTCCTTTAGTGGTCAATGGTCCTTGTTAGGGCCTCTGGAAAATGCTTTTTGGTTTTTGTTCCTCTTAGTCTAAAACTCTAGATTCTAGATGTTCACTACTTTAGGCCTCATTGAGGACTCATTCGCCTTTAGTGGCAAATATTTCCCTGTATTGTTTCAAAAAACTAACTTTTGGGTTCTGTTCTTCAATGTTCGCACTCCCAAATCCCAGGTTTTTAACTCCAAAAAGTCCGAAACAAATCCTATAGAAGAGTTTATGTGCTCTTGCACTATGGATAACAACTTTGCAACTTGACAACTTTGACAATTTTTCTTCAATATTGTTCTCCACTAGATCTTCTACCTATGAACCTACAAACACACATCAAAGAGGAGAAAAACTTGTTGAGTTTTAGAGGATAGTCAAACCCCTTTTAGGTAATTAAACCTTGTGATGAAATAATGAAATAGAACCATGGAACATGAAATTTGAAATTTTGATACCTTGAAAGTTGTCTTGTAATGTAAATCTACAAATTAACATAAAGTGGCCATGAAGAATATAGATCTTGATCTCAAATTAGATATGAATCAATTAGGCTTGCGAATAGATCTTCAATGCTACATCAATAACATTAGCTCAGCCACATGCTTGAATGCACTATGCCTTTGACATGATGATATAATCTTGAATTTCTACAATAAAAACTTGCTAATCTGCCCTTGAATGTCTTTGAAATGCTCTTGAAATTCTCTTGTGAACTTTTGTGTAATTTCTCTTGATTGCTTATGAAGATCTAGGATGAGACTATGTGAATCAACCTTATATTTATACTAAATCTAAGAATTAACCCTAAAATTCAAATAATCCAAGCTAACATCGTATCTAGGATTGACAATAATTAAAATCTCACCACAATTAAATTCAAAAATGGATATTTTATGTGAGGAGGACCCATTTACCACTAAAGGTGAATGTGTCCTAGCACAAATTTCTAGGATCATGCTTTGGGGGGATGAAATAACATCAAAAACCCATGTCAAATATGTCAAGAAAGGTGTGTCCTATGTTATGAGGACTCATTCGCCACTAAAGCTGAATGGGTCCTAGCACAGATTTCCAAGACACTAATTTTTCCAAATTAAATTTTATAAAATTTCATTAATTGGTGTCAGGATAGATCCTTGGAAAATTCAATTAAGAGAGTTTGAATTTGAATTAAAGGGCCAATTAAGCTCTAATTAACCATAATTAATTAATGAAACCCTAGATAAGTGTGAAAGTGTAATACAACACTTTACAACACCCTAAATAAGGTACAATTTAAGTACATATTATTAAAAAGGGCCCTATATTCAATGTGAATGTGTAAAACACATTACAACACTAAATCAAGGCATTATTAGTTTAATTAATTATTCCAAAATGTAGGAAAAAGGGATACTTTTCTTGTTAATACATATGTTAATATGTTTTGGTGATTGAATAAGCTATGTTCAAAAGTTTAATAGAATACTGATTCACCCCCCTCTCAATATTTTGGGTGTTCAACACAAATTCCCTAAACTATAGATCCTAAGCCCTAAACAATAAACCATAAAACCCAACATTAATCATTTTCAACATTAAAACCTTAAAAATTAAATTTATTCCCTAAACCCTTGACCTTCAACCCTTCATTATAAACCATAAACCCTAAACCAAATACCCTAAACCCTAGGCCCTATACCCTAAAACCCAACATTAATAATTTTTAACAATAAAAAATTGAAAATTAAATTTAATCCCTAAACCATAAATATTTAACCATCCATTATAAACCCTAAATCCTAAACACTATTTTCTAAACCTTAAACTTAACATTAATAATTTAACACTAAAATCTACAAAAATAAATTTAATCTCTAAAGCCTCCATCATAAACCATAAGCCTTAAACCATGAATAATCTAAAGATATGGAGAGAAAGAGAGATATAGAGGAAGATAGAGAGAGGGTGAGAGAGAGTGATGGGGAAAAATAGAGAGAGTGTGTGTGTATGTGAGGGAGTGAGTGAGGGAGGGAGAGGTAGCAAAAAGTGATAGATAGGGATAGGGAGGGAGGGAGGGAGAGGTGGAGAGGGGTGAGAGAGAGGTAGGTAGACCCTCAACCATTCACCTTGAACCCTAAAAATTAGCCCTAAACTCTAAACTCTATTTGCTAAATATGGAGAGAGGGGGAGAGGAAGAGAGGGAGAAATATAGGTAGGAAGGGAGGGAGAGAGAGGGGAAAATATAGGGAGGGAGAGAGGGCAACTTGTGAAAGTGTAGAAACCCCTGTTCTAACTGATCTTTGAACTGTTTGTGTTTTTGCTTGTTTTTGACATATTTGGTTTCAGAAGAAAAAAATTGACCACATATGACCCCCTTTTGGTCCCCATCTCCCTACACATACCCAAGATTCAAAGGGGCACAAAGTGACAACACACCCCAAACTAGGGATCTAGGCATGGAGCCACAAAGAAAATAATTTTTGTTTCATTCATGCATTATTTTTTGGTCCATGCGTATTTGATGTCCATGGTATTGTAAAATTATTATTTATGTTCCTACATATTTGCATACACTAGGATTAATAAAGAGCATTATTATAGTGCTATAAATGGTTGATTTGATGCAATAATGAAGAATTTATTATGTTAGGTTTTCTACTTGAAAGTGTTTCCATAGGTGAAATATTATGTGATATAAGTATTGCCATTTTTTTGAATTGTCGTAGTATTTTTTTCCTTTTATAAATTTATCGAACTAATTTTCTCTTCAATAAAATCACTTAGATAATATTTGTTATTGGATTATTGTAGGTATTTTGATTGTGTGAATTTCTAGGTTTGAAATTAATTTTATGTTATTTTTTGTGTTTTAATGGTTGTATCAATTATATTATTTGAACTAATAAATTTTTTAATGAGTTGCAAAGAAAATAACATGAAAGACATGTTTATATACATTACTAATTATAGCTAATAGCTAGTGTATACAATAATTATACTAGTTCAGTAACTAATAACTTGAAATTGGAACTAAATTATAAAATTATAAATCCTTACCTTAAGTAATGTTTTGTTGGATTATAAAAACTAAAATATCAAGTCTAGATGTTGTTGGAAAAACAAGGATAGACAACAAAGAGGGGGGGGAATCAGTTGTTACCAAAATCAAACTTATACAACATTAATCAACCTTAAATATTAGATCTGATAAATAACAGTGCAAGCATAAATTAATAACACATCAGAGACACATGAAAACCAAGATTTTATACTCGGACACTCTATTAGGGGAAAAACCATGGTGGATGTTAGTCCGCAAGATTATACCTTGTTAGAAGTATAATGAAGAATAAAAGGGAATGCACTTGCATTTAGGCAAACTGCCTAGAGAAAACTGCTCAAAGGGAAGGTTCACTACCTTACATAAAATAATTAGATTAAATCCATCTTATGAAGCTGAATTGAGAAAATAGCTTCTAGAAAAGCCTGATTATAGTTCCAGCTAGGCGCACAAAAACTTCTACAAACTCTTCTACACTCTTCTCAAACTCCTCCACACTCTGCTCTAAATGATCTAACCTTTATTCACACATGTACATCACTTGTACACTCTAAGAATTGCCTCTAAATGAGGAAAACACACACACACACACACACACACACACACACACATATATATATTATCCACGATACATATTTACATCAACTATTCAGTCGGCCACAATTAAAGAATAAATTACAACTATCAACCTCAATACATGAATAAATTTCAATGCACACCAACACAAGTCGGTCACAACATAGTGAGGACCCAAACAAACACCTTCAAACTCACCAAACAATAAAATATTAATCCTTATGGATCCGCAACACGCTAACATCATCATGTTGGCCAAGAACATGAAAACTCGAGCACACATCGAAAAAATCTCCAATCACAAACACTCCAATCAATGGGAATGTACATCAAGGATAGAGCATTATCTAGACTCATCCATGAACATCATAGGTACATGTGCAACACATGAAATTACTAGAATTTAATCCGCTTCACCCAAGAATACCATCTACAAAAACTGAATAACTGTAGGAACATAGGTCTTCATAACTTCCACAAATCTTCATGCAAACCTTTGAAAATTTTAGACAACATAATAGAAAGATTCAAAAACAAACTCTTTGAATCACACCTTCAAATATTCAATGTACAAGACTTTCCAATATTTTGACCTTCTCAGCTTCACTGGCTGCCAGTAATATTATTTTTACAATTTTCTCAATATCCTTGACATATACAGCCTTAAGCATCATCAATTCTAATAGCGTTGACATCAATGACAACCACATATCAGAAACACAACCACAACATCCAAAAATCTCCCCCTTTGGCATTGATGGCAACACATGATGTGAAAATTAATACCATCAACCCAACTAACTCTTCTCCAATAATCTCCCCCTGAGATTGTGCACTCTTCATTTCTCTTCTCTCCCACATTTTTCACATTATTTTTCTTCCCCTGACATCAATGGAAAAGTTACACATGCTTTGATCACAAATTTTACTCATCTGACTACTCCCCCTGAGTAGCAACCACCACAACATCAATCCGAAATAGGATATGGCTATGAATTCATAGACTGATGCAAAGACTTGCATCTTAGTTTTGATCAGGAGGGGAAATCACCCCTAACTTGGCTCTGAGGTACTAAAAATTATCCTTAGGCAATGGCTTGGTAAAGATATCTACAATTTTCTCTTTTGTAGGTATGTACTCCAATCTAACTTCTTTTTCACTCACTTTATCTCTCAAAAATGGATACTTGATGGATATATGCTTTGTCTTTGAATGCAACACTAGATTCTTCGAAATATTAATGGCACTTGAATTGTCACAAAATATGGCAATGGGTTCTTCATACTCAATTATGACATCTTTCAACATTTGCTTCATCCACAATATTTATGTACGACTATTTGCAACAACAATATATTCTACCTCAGTGGTAGACAATGAAACTAAGTTCTTCTTTTTTCTTAGCCAAGATACCAAATTCTTCTCTAGGAAGAATGCACCACCACTAGTAATCTTCCTATCATCCACATCTCCTTCCCAATCAGCATCAGTGAAAGCACTCAAAATAAGATCATCATCCCTAGGATACAAATACCAAGATCAATTGTCCCTTTTAGGTATCTGAAAATTCTTTTCAAAATAGTTACATGAGATTCTTTAGGATTGGCTTCAAATCTAGCAACCATGCAAACAAAATTCATTATATCTAGCTTGGTTTGAGTCAAATAGAGTAATCCACCGATCATTGACCTATATCTTGTTTTATTTTCTTTAGGAGAATCATCATTCTATGTAGGTTTGCATCCAGTTATCATAGGTGTACCAACTGGATTTGAATCTTCCATGCCAAACTTTTTCATTAACTCTTTCACATAATTAGAGCGAGATATGAAAATTCTATCATCTAACTAAGTGATTTGCAACCCTAAAAATAATTTCAGTTCTCCTATCATTGACATTTCAAATTCACTTTTCATTTCATCGGAAAAATTCATACACAAATCATCATCACCTTCAAAAATAATATCATCAAAATAGACTTCAATGATCAATTCTTTGTTCAGATCCAACTTGAAATATAGATTGTTGTCAACAGTACCTTTATTGAATCCAAATTTCAACAAGTATTTATCCAATATAGCATACCAAGCTCTAGGAGCTTTCTTAAGTCCATATAGAGATTTCTTCAATCAAAATACCATATTTTCTTTTTAAGTCAGTTGAAATCCATCTGGTTGTTCAACATAGACTTCTTCTTCTAGCTCACCATTCTGAAATGCTAACATTACATCCATCTGATAGACTTTGTAATTCTTGAAAGTAGAATAAGCAAGAAATAGTTTTACCACTTCAATTCTAGCAACAAGGGAAATTTTTTCTTCAAAATCAATACCTTACATCTATGAGTACCCTTTGCAAACTAGTCTTGCTTTGTTTCTGACCACTTCACCTTGCTTATTTAGCTTATTCCAGAACACCCACTTGGTTCCAATCACATTTTTGTTTTGAGGTCTAGGAAAAAGATCCCATGTATCATTCTTCTCTATCCGCATTAGTTCTTCTTTCATGACTTCCATCCAATGTTCATCCTTGCATGCTTCACTGATATTGCTAGGCTCAACTTTGGAAATTAGACAATATTCTTCTAGAATTCTTCTTCTAGTTTGCACACCTTTGCTCTTATCTCCCATGATCTGACTATCAGAATGATTTCGCCTCACATACTTGGGACTTTTAGGATTTTATTTGACTTCTTGTTCTTGTGTTATTTCTTCTACACTTCTACTAGTCTCTGCCTCTTCATTCCCTTGGTTCATCAGAACAATATGAAGTTGATTTTGTGTCTGAACATCATTGTTAGTGTTATCATTTGAATCATATCCAGTACATCTGGATGGTTTAACAATATTTTCATCAACTTTGACATTTTCACGTTCAATTATTTTCTTTAATCTCTTATTAAAGCACCAGTAAGCTTTACTTCTAGTAGAATAACCCAAAAATATTCCTTCATCACTTCTAGCATCAAAATTTCCTATATCATCATCTCTCTTGATGTAACCTTTTCTTCCAATTTTTTTGAAATACTTGACAGTAGGATTATAACCAAACCATAGCTCAAAAGATGTCTTACCAGAATTACTGTTGACATACACCTTGTTAATGGTATACACAACAATACTTACAAATTCTCTCCAGTATAAATGAGGAAAATTTTATTCCAGCATTATTGTTCTAGCAGTGTCTAGAACAATTTTGTTCTTTGTTTCAACAACTCCGTTTTGTTGAGGGGTCCGGGGAGTAGATAACTGTCTATGGATTCCATGCTCTTTACAGAAAGAATTGAATTCTTGGGAAGTGAATTCACCACCTCTATCTGATCTTAGTCATTTGATCTTCTGACCTATCTCATTCTCTGCCATAGCTTTGAAACTTTTGAACTTTTCTAATGCTTCATATTTTCCTCTTAAGAAAGCGACCCATATCATTATAGAATAATCATCAATGAGCAACATAAAATACCTTTCACCTTGTAGACTTCTGATTCTGGATGGACCACATAGATCAGTATGTATCAAATCCAACACTCCATTAGAGCTATACTGTTTGCTCTGAAAATAATTTCTTGTTTGCTTTCCCATCTGACATTCCTTCCACATAGTGTCAGTAGGCTTTACTAGTTTAGGAAGATCTCTCACTGCTTGAGTAGTGCTTATCTTGACAATGTTATCAAAGTTCACATGACACAACCTCCTATACCATAACCAACCTACATCAATCTGAGCAATTAAACAACTTTCACTAGCAACACTCAAATGAAAGATATTACCTTTCATCTTTGTACCTGAAGAAATCATATTTCCAGAACTTCCCCTTATTTTGTGATTACCATCCTTGAATTGAAGATTGTAACCCTTGTCTACCATCTTTCCAACACTTAACAAGTTATGTTTTAAGCCTTCTACATAAAGAGCATCATCAGTATTATGCTTACCACCAAAAGAGATAGTTCCTTTGCCACGAATCACACCAAAAGTGTTGTCTCCAAATCTCACAACACCACCATAATAGTCTTCCAAGATTACAAACTTTATTTTGTCACCAGTCATATGATGTGAGCATCCACTATCAATTACCCACTCATCCTTTTCTTCAATTTTTTCTGCAAGATCTTTCTCAAAATTCACATTGCTAGTAGATTCACTGGACATCTGACCATTTTCTTTGATAGCAATAAATACCCATTCATCTTCATTTCTGATTTCTTTATCAGATTCTTCATCAGTTACACCTTCTTCAACATAATAACATTTCCTTTGAAATCTAGTCTTCTCAGGTTTGTACTTAGAAACTCTTTCAGGACATCTAGATGCAAAATGACCTATTTTACTACAAGAAAAACATTTGATAGGAAACTTTCCTTTGTACTTACCATGACCTTTGGCTTCTCTTTTCACAATTAATGCTTCTAGTTTTTCTAGTTCTCTTTCTTCATCTTCAATATTTTTCATCTCATCTTCATATTTGAATGTCCTTTTGGAACTCTCACCTAGATTGTATCTTTGTTGGCTTTTTCTGGATACTGTAACTTTGAATGGATATTCAATCTTAGGAGCATATTCACCAAATTCACTTAACTCAAAGGAAACAATTTTTCCAATCAATATGTCTCTTGTAATATTTGTCACTGTCCTAAGTTCATCAATAGCATGAGGTCTTGTTTTGTAGGAGGGAGGCACAAATCTAAGTACTTCTTCTTCATCCAAGGTTCCACCAACACATCTAATGTTCATAATTAGTTCATTTATCTTTTGAGAAAAAGAGAGTATATTCTCATCTTCACTCATCTTCAGGTCTTCCCACTTTCCTTTTAGACTATTTAGCTTAGCACTCTTCCCTAGCGCATCTCCTTCATACAATGTTTCCAACTTTTTCCAAATCTGGTATGCAGTCTTCAATATTAACACATTTGTCATCTTTGAATCTATCAAAGCACTCAAAAATGCTTCTACTACCCTGGTATTAGCTTCTGCTTGCTTGATCTCATCTTCAGAGGATGAACCATTCTGAGGAATAGTGTATGCACTTTGTGTCATCTTCCAGAAAGGTTCTCCAATGCACTTCAAATGGCACTCCATTCTGACTTTCCATAGAGAGTATTTTGTACAATCGAATCTAGGACTATCCTTCTTGTATGATGCCATCTCAAATCACCTCAAGTTGTTAGGATTATTCAGAGGAACTAGCTTTGATACCAATTGTTGGAAAAACAAGGATAGACAACTGAGAGGGGGGAGAACCAGTTGTTAACAAAATCAAACTTATACAACATTAATCAACCTTAAATCTCAGATCTCATAAATAACAGTGCAAGCATAGAATAATAACACATCATAGACATATGAAAACCAAGATTTTATATGTGGAAACCCTATTAGGGGAAAAGCCATGGTGGATGTTAGTCCACAAGATTAAACCCTGTTAGAAGTATAATGAAGAATAAAATGGAATGCACTTGAATTCAGGTGCACTGCCTAGACCACACTTCTCAAAGGGAAGGCTCACTGTCTTGCATAAAATAGTCAAACTAAATCCATATGATGAAGTTGAACTGAGAAAATAGCTTCTACAAAAGCCTGATTACAGTTCCAGTTAGGTGCACAAAAATTTCTACAAACTCTTCCATACTCTGCTCAAACTCCTCCACACTCTGATCTGAATTATCTAACTTTTATTCACACATGTACATCACTTGTACACTCTGAGCATTGCCTCTAAATAAGGAAAACAAACACATATATATCCGCTACACGGATTTACATCAACTATTCAGTCGGCCACAATTAAAGAATAAATTGCAATTGTCAGCCTCAATACATGAATAAATATTAATGCACACCAACACAAGTCATTCACAACATAGTGAGCACCCAAACAAACACCTTCAAATATGCCAAACAATAAAATATTAATCCTTATGGATCCGCAACACTCTAACATCATCATGTCGGCCAAGAACATGAAAACTCAAGCACACATTAGAAAAATATTCGATGACAAACACTCTATTCAATGCAAATGTACATCAATGATAGAGCATGATCTAGACTCATCCGTGAATGTCACAGGTACATGCGCAACACATAAAATTACCATAATTTAATCCACTTCACCCAAGAACACCATCTATAGAAACTGCATAATTGTAGGAACACAGATCTTCATAACTTCCGCAAATCTTCATGCAAACCTTTGAAATTTTTTAACAACATAATAGAAAGCTTCAGAAACAAACCCTTTGAAGTGCACCTTCAGATCTTCAACGTACAGGACTTTCCAACATTCTGACCTTCTCAGCTTCACTAGCTACCAATAATATTATTTTTATAATTTTCTCAATATCCTCGACATATACAACCTTTTGCATCATCAATGCTAATAGTGTTGACATCAATGATGCAACACCCCTTCATTTTGCTTTCTGAATTGGACAGTGTGTCCTTGGTTTGCGTTGATTTGTGTTGATTTGTGTTTCTGAATATTTAGATACTATATTCTATGTGTGTTATTTGATTGCTATTTATAGAGTGACGAACGATTTGTGTGATGTGATGTGGTTTATCTGATGTTTTATTTTACATGCTTTAATTGGTGTAATGATAGTGGATATAACATGTGATTGCATATGAGATTATTTGAAGTATTGTGGAAGAGTCGGTTGTAATGATTGTATTGGTGAAGGAGATGGGTTCGCATCACTCGCTTGTGAGCGCCCTGAGATTCTGTGATTTCCTCTTCACGGTGTGTATTTTATGTTATTTATATTATATGATGTTGTTTACTATGTTTTCAGGTTTGCAGGTACATGGCATCAACTCTACCTAGTTTCACAGGTTTGAGCATGTCGATCCAATGGTTAAGTTGAATGGGAGATAGTAGCTAGGTAACTTGTGTCAATTCTATGCCCTAGCCATAGTGTGTCATCAGTCGTGTGTGTTGAGTCATTGATTGCCTTGCTTTAATCTTATTTAATTTTGAAAGGGTTCTTGATTTGGAAATAAATATTTAGAATTATTGCATTAAATTATGTTGATAGTTATTTAATTAAAATTAACATTGTTGATAGAAGTTATTCTTTAAATTAATTAATGAAATTAAATTTATTTAATTAATCAAATTTAATCCATGGGGTTTAATTTAATTATTAAATAATTAAATTAATTAATTAAATGTGATGTCAAGAAAATTAAATGAAACAAAATAATTTAATTCATTTTGGAATTTTATTTCAATTAATTGGGAATTAAATTTGTATTTGAAAATATTAAATTAAATGGAAATTATATTTGGTTGTTAGAAGATATTTTAATTTTGCCAGCATGTTAGAGTTAAATTAATTAAGATTTTGTTAAAAATCTATTCATGGGAGAGAATTTTGGGGAAATTGAAAAGAAAGAGGAAAGTTTATTTCACGGGAGTGTGAGGATATTTTTGGAAGGAGAAAGATATTTTTGGAGGAAGATATTTTTAAAAAAGGACACAAAGGTTTTGGTTTTGGGGATTCTTGGCTGTAGAATGGTATTGGAGTTATTCTGGTAAATTTTGTTGTGTTTGTTGGTTTCTTTATTGGTTGGAATCACTGGAATTGTTGGATAGAAGCTGTGGAAGCTTTGGAGGAAGCTCAACATCAATTTTCTATTTCCTGAAGCTTCTTGACTCAGGTTTTCTTCTGTGATGTTGTATTGTTCTTTATTTACTTTTAAAATTGTAGTGATTAAAGATTTGTTTGTTAAATCTATTTAGGAAAAGAATTTGTTATTAGAAGAAAGAAAATAAATAAATAAATTTAAAAGCTTTTGTTGTTCCCGTGAAATTTCTTCAGGGAAATTATGAAACCTTTGTTGAATTTAGTTTATTTGAGGAAATTGTTAGTTTCGTTATGAAATCAAACTTATGGGTAAAACAACACATTTAGATTTGTTTTAGAAGATTTAATTCACTGTAGAAATGAATTTATTTCTAAAACCTCTGTAGAAGTTGCAGTGGAAAAACCTTGAAGATTTGAAAGCTTCTAAATGTAACCTAGATATTTCTTAGTTTTCTTGTTCTATTATTGTCTATGAATTTGAGAAAAATTGATTAAAAGATTTAGTTTTTAATCTTTGTGAATTTTGGATTGTTCTCAAAAATTTTCATAGTTTCACCTGTAGGTGAATTTTTTCGAATAAGTTTCCCAATTTGTCTTTTATGTTGAAATTATCATTTATACATATATATGTTGTTGCATAAATATATATATATAATTATTATTTAAATTTTGTTGGAATCTCATGAATTTATTTCACCGTACGGCGATATTCATTAATTGTTTTTGGGAAACGAGTTTTTAATTCGCATTTTTATATATAGTGTGATAAGGGGGTTGGGGAGGATCTACCTCCCCACAGCCGCCCCCATATGGGAGTGGCTGTGTGGAGGGATACCCCCTCCATGCCTCCCTTAAATCATCGCTGTGGGAGTTTGGGGAGCTATGAAAGTACAACCGCACCCCCCACTCTCCCATTTCTGTTGATTTAATATGTGTGGACTATAATATATGCAAACTGTCATGAATTTCATCCACTCTTTTTCCTGTGCATTCGATGTTTTATTCATAAGGTATATATACAGTATAATATATATAGTATATATGCATATATATATAATGTATATATATGTATATAATATATATATATATTGTGTATTTGGTTTTATTAATTATATATTCAATAAAAATATATATGGCATATATACATATATATAAAATAATGAAATATGTTTAGTTATTCTACTTTTTTTCAAATTATAAACTTGGTTTAATAAAATGAGGTTGTGATTATTTATGCACTTTTAAATAAATATATATTATATTTAGTTTATATATATATATATATATTTAAATGCATGCATGTTTAAGTGGTTGTGTTTATTATTTAATTTGAGAAATTGTAAGAATTAGATGGGTTGGTTGGGACATTGAAAGAATTATCTTGCATGGGTTTATTTTGCTTTTAAAAGTAGTCAAAAGATTTGTTTTGATAAAATTGGAATTTTTCCCTTCCCAGTAATAGTAAAGGCAATTAATCTATTTTATTTAATTATTTGGTTGAAGCAATTGGTTATTTATTGTGAAAAGTATTAGAAAGGGAAATGGATTTAATATATCCAAAAATAGCGTAAATCCTTGCCATTGCTTGTTATTATTTTTCCTTATGTTCTTGATTTGGGGAAAAGGGTTATTTGAGTTTTAAATTTGTAAGTCTTCCAAAGGATCTTAGAGGATGGGGGTTGTCAATTCTTTATGTCAACCAGTTGTTTTTCCCTTGGGTAGTGCATGGTGTATTTTCAGTAATTTACCTAGTTTCCATGAATGGGAATGTTTTGTGCCTCCTTTGAAAGGAGTGGATTATGTGTTTTGGTTGCCTCCAATTGTGGGAGTGAGTTCTTTATTTGTTTCCTCTTAGAGATAGAGTGGTTATGATGCCTAGGTTGTATGCACTTATGATTCCCTTGGTGATTAGTTTATTTGTATGTTGTCAAATATAAGAGTGGCTTCCATTAGGGGCTAGAGCCCATAAGAGGTAAGATTGGGTAACCTTTGGAAGTAGTTTAATCAAGTGATAACTAAAATTGTTCTAAAAATTTGGGGAGTACTTCACACTAAAAAGATAAGTTCTAGCCTCACTAATAGTCGCAAGTTCTTGTTTAGGCTTGGAGTGAGTGGGAAGGCCTAAAATGGCAAGGTCATCTATCTTGTCAGTACAAGACGTATATGATTCCGCATTAGTAAGTATGAGGGTCGAGGGTCGGTAGAGGTCACCAGGAATACCAGAGCCTATGAAGATCCACTGAGGGTAACTCATTATGAGTTGTGCAATGACACTCTATCTAGGACAATAGTTGGTATTTGTTTTATGTATATGATTCTCTGAAAATGATCTATTTTATGTCTGGAAGCAATGTGACCTATGTCAGTGATGTGAGAGTTGTACTTGTTTAGTTAATTTTCTTGGTTATGTCAGTATGAGTCAGTATGGGTCAGCCTTTGGTTAGTGGTTGTAGAATTTTTCCATGTTACATAATTACTATCTCCTAGCATGGGGGGTGGGCCTTCGGGTACCACTTGGTTGGGAGGAACATGCACCATACACCATTGGGTCCCCATTTTTCTTCAGTACTTAGTGGCAAGACATCTAGTTGGACAGCTCATGGTTCTTGTTTTAAATATAAGCATTGTAATATTTCTATTTGTATAATTTATTTTATCCCTCTTATGTTTATGAGGTGAAATTCTATAATGGTAACACATTTGTACTATTGCCTCATTCTGGGAATGAGTGATGTAACTATTTGATTATGTTAATGATTATGAAAATTGTATCTTGGATGGTTATCTCATTATGTTATGTTATACATTTATGTTGGTTTAGTACTCATTGCTTAATGTCATTTAAAGCTATGGTTATATGTTGATATATGTGTGGGTTTAAGTAATCCCAACCTTGGAGCCTTAAAGGTTGTTGTTAATTAGTAAGTGAATGTGTATGTTAATTACACTTTATAAAAAAAAATTGGTTCGCTTAAGTCGTTAATTGCAACTTCCTTTAGGGTTACTTGATGGGGCATTACAAATGACAACCACAACATCCAATAGATGTTTAGTTATAATTTTTTCCTAAGAAGGATGCCAATCACGTCTCTAATACAAGTAGTGTGGCTATCCTAACACCTCAAAAAATGTGAATAAATAGTATAATGTGTTTTAAAATGATTAAATGTGTCAATGAAGTGGAAGAGTGACTAAGAAAGTATGATTATTGTGAGTGTACAATGACTAGGTTGAACAAAAAGTGTAGGTAAAAATGTTATAAGAAACTCCCTAATGGAAATGATAAAGTAAGAAATAAGAAACAACAATATAAGGTTCCTTAAAGGAGGTAAAGAGTATGAGATGGAAAATAAGTTTTGATAGTGACTAAAGAATGAATAGGAGAGATCCCTAAATTAATTCTATAAAGAAAAGTGTATATTTCTCTCAATAATCATCCCAAAACCTAATAAAAATGTGTTAAAAAAATTTCAAGGTGAAAGGGAGATAAATTTATAATTCTATAGAGGGTAAAGGAAGAGAAACCAATCATCATTCTATTCCTTGAAATTATATTTTATATGCATTCAAGAGAAACTATTACTTTAAATAGGAGGGAATGGTGAAATGGTTGTAGAAAATGTGTGACTACGTAACAATGGCTTAAGTGATAGAATATTTTCATAACCATTGAGGTAGTAATGAAAAGGTCCCCTAGTGAATAATGAGTATCATCATAGATCTACTATTTCCTATGAGGAATTAACTATTTGAGGAGATAAAATGAGTAAAAAATGAATGGAGGATAAAAAAGAATAAGAAATGCATGTGGTCAAGGAAAATGAGGCTAAGGAATTTTTCTAAGCATCATAGCTAGCTATTTATTTTATTTCATAATGACATTTCAAGTGGATTCAATCATCATCAAACTCCTAAATATTGACCTATGTGACTATGTAAAAAATAAATTACCTAGAGACCTATGTGTGTGGATCTAAACATTGGTGCATGGACATAATATTTATTAAACTCATTAAATATTTTCTCTATCTCACATGGGTGTTTATGATCCTTTTTGCTAACTGGAAGCATTGGGGAACACCTTTATGTTAGAATTGTGAAACAAGCACAAAACCATGAGCCACAAGATCAAACAACAAACAAATACACCTTCCACACAAGAGATCTAAAAACAATATGTGCAATATTCATCAACAAGGAAAAGCTACAACAAGAGACCTTCAAGAAGATATTCTAACACTTATGCCACAGGATAGGAATAGGGTATGAACATAAAAAACACCACTGAAGCATGAAGAAGCTAGAAACATTGTCATAGAATGACTATTGTAATGCTAAAAGAAAAACCCTCTCTAAAACAAATGATGATCAAGATCAAGAAGACAAGAATTTGCATGAGTTCCCTCAATGACACTACTCAAATCTGATGGAAAACCAAGGAAAAACATCAAGAACTTGAAGATACATATGACACAAGTACCAATAGTCTGAAGAGTTGATCAAGTGAAAATGGAAGGTCTCCTCCAAAATAGGAATGCAAGAGTGTCCATATGGTAAGTGCTCCATCTCACCAAAATGCATGGCTAACCAATCATTGCATCCATCTAGTACATAGGAAAAAATACTGTATACATAGCTCACTCCAACATGAAACTAATAAGAAGAAATTAACTATGAAATACACCTACCAGACATTCTAATATGAAATTAAATATTAACTATGAGACTATAGATCTAATTAAGTGTTCTTTGTCATAATTATTTGTGTATGATTAATCTATTTAGATCAATTTTACCAATTGTAAAAAGAGATAGAAGATTGTAGAAGAATGAGACAAGAAGATAAAAGTGACACAACATATATGTGGAGAAACCCTTTCGAAAAAAAACTCCACCAGAATCAATACTGCTTGTATTATTTAATCGTAGAACAAGATTACAATAATATTGTATCAATCCTTGATTGATATGCTTCCTTTCCTTCAACAATCCTTCTTCACAATCTACAAATAAACTCTCATGAAACTCTTATGCACTTGCTGCAATAAATAGACAATTATGAGCATGTAAAACTCATAAGAGTTGTCAATTACAAGAGTATAAAGCTCCTCTCAAAAACCTATGCCTAGATTTGGCAAGTAGAGTTCCACCATGTAAACATAAGTCAAACCAAAGTCTTCCTCAAAGTTGGCACCCCAAAATGAACACTTAACTAAACTTTGGTGAAGAAAATATCTTGCAAACTCCACCTCAAAGCTGGTGCCCAATAATGGGCCCACTTAACTGAGCCTTGTAAATATCTTCTCATGCCAAAGGTCTTAGCTGAAATATGCCAGCTTGGGCACCCAAGGTGGACCCAAGTCAATCTTAGTTAACTGAAACATATCTCTCCATCAATTTATGTAAACAATATGCATATTTGATCATCCCCACTTAACTGAAAGTATCCACTTGTTATCTTTCATGCAACTGAAGTCATTATTCAATTCAACTAGTATACAACTCAAAATAACTACATACAACTAAAGATAAATAAACAATAACTGAACTTAACTGATATTTAACTGATACTAGACTGATAGTGCCACTCCACTCTTGTAAATATCAATCCCTATTTTGTAGAAACTAGACATGAATTACTGAAGTACTATCAATCCTCCAAAACACTTAAATAAAACAAGGTGGGTTCCACCTTTCATGTGGGTGCCCCATGTGCTCCTATTATTTAGGAACTCTTCTTGGATGCCCCCACATGTTCCTATTATTTAGGAATAATTACAAATATCAATTTATATGTTCATTTCATTCAAATTTAATCTCTTTCTAATCCTAGTGTTGGGGAACACTTTCCAAGGACTTAGGAGATACATGAAATATGTTTAGGATTGCAATTAAATGGCATCCTATTCCCAAAAAAATTTTTTTGGTATCTGTATCTTTGAGTTCTTGATGTTTTGCCTTGATTTTCGATCAAATTCAAGTAGTGTCATTGAGGGCACTCATGTAGATTCTTGTCTTCTTGATCCTAATCATCATTTTATTCAGAGAGGGTTTTCATTTCAGCATTACAACAATCATTCAACGACAATTTTTTCAGCTTCTTCATGCTTGAGTGGTGTTTTTTATGTTCATCCTTTGTTCCTATCTTTTGGGACAATTTCTTCTTGTTGGTACGCATAAATATAATTCTTTGAAAAAAAGAGAGGAAACTTGTAGCACCATGATGAATTACATGAAAAAATATACACTTTCAAAAAAATGGCACCTAAAAATGTGTCCGAATGCAGAAGGTATGACTCGTCCAAGTCTCCAAAATGAGAATTGAACAGCTACAACACTGAGAAAACAGAATTTTGGAAAAATTTAAATTATAAACTAGAAAATACCTGCACCACTATGAAGAGCGCAAAATTTCACCCCATTTCAAAAAAAAATTCACATGAAATGACCACCGTATGACCAAGATATGGCCTTTGGAAGTTGAGGTGCAAAACTGAAAAGCCCAATGAAGAGGGGCTGGGAAGGGAAAAAGAACATCTTCGCCAAATTTAGAAAAATTACTTCCAAATCTGGAGGTCCACCAATTTTAGTAATGCAGATAAAAATTATCCAGGTAGGCTGCATTTACATTATTTTGCAAAAAGAAATGCAAAATTTGACTATTTTTTTAAAGTTAAAAAATGTCAAAAAACTATTATATTTTTTTAAAATAAAAAAACATATAAAAATGGTTTTTCTTTTTTCTTTTGTAAAGTAAAAAATAAAAAACTTTGTATGTTTTTAATTTAAAAAACATATTAAAAACATACATATTTTTATATAAAAAAAATATTAAAAAAACTTTGATTGTTTTTAAAAAACAAATGAAAAAGAAAGAAAGTATGGGTAGGCCCAAGGTGGGTCCGCGACCTATACAAGTGACAGTACCACCTCATACCCCCCCACAGTGGTGGCGGGGCCCAAGGAGTCATCGACTTGCCACATGGTAGGCGACAATACCCCTTGGGTACCCTGCCCCATAATGGGGTTCAATTTTTTTTCTCAATAAATTTTTAAACAAACAAAAAAAAACCTTCTTTGAACCTTTAAAAAGGTTTTGAATTTTTTTGAATTTGATTTTTTTTAAATTGCAGGAAATATATATATATATATATATATATTTGATTTTTACCTCGATTTTCATGTTGGGAGGGTCATACGACCTTCTTGGCAATTATTGTTTGCCTCAGATGCCAATTTCACCAAATTTGATGATTTGATAGGCATTTGTTGGATTTTTGGGCCTTCTGAGCACGATGGTGATGTCTGTTTTGTGCCAAAATGCACCAAAATACAGCTACCCTTCGGATCTGAAAAAAGAGCAACCACTTCAAAACCTTGTAGATCTGGCATCAAGAATCAAAATCATATAAAAAAAAGATAAATTTGACTTTATTGAAAACTCTAGATCCAACAGTGAGGTCCTTGTCATGCCAAAATGTACCAAAAATTCTCCTACCTCCAAAATATTTAGAAAGAGAAAAAGGGATTGAGATCTGAAGCCCGTAACCCTTGTTGAAGAAGAAAAAATCTCATAAATCGAAAAGGGGTTCACTTAATCCACACTATGATACCATGTTAGAATTTTGAAGCAAGCACAAAACCATGAGCTACAGGATCAAACAACAGACAAAGACACCTTCCACGCAAGAGATCTGCAAACAATGTGTGCAATATTCATCAAGGAAAAGCTACAACAAGAGACTTTCAAGAATATATGAAAGCTCCAGATAATATTTGAGAGGTATTTACAATGAGGGTTGAATGCTTATAAGAGAAAAGATCTAAATGAGAAAGGGATTAGATCATGACAAGTGTCGACATCACATGAGATGAGACATAATGATCTAATATTAACTCAATTAATAAATCATAAAAGCACTCCTAAGTTTAGTTTAAGTGCAAAGAATAAGTTAGACTAATAATCAATTAAAGATTAATTAATTATTAGCTAATGCATGATAACTCTAACACTTTAAGGAATTTTTTAGGAAAGGATTGATTATTCTTAGAAAGATCAAAGACAACAAGCAATTATATAGAGAATTTCCTATATGTTAATTCAAGAAGGTAATGTAGTAATGAATTTTCTAATAATGTGAATGTATGATCTCTAGGTTCTCTTATCAAATGATTTGAATTTAATTAGTGTTAGTCTTTTGAAAAAAAATCCAAATATGACAAGTGAAATGTTTCAGAATTCAGGTTGACACATAATGATTTTGGAGTATAATTTACCACTAAGAGGGGGGTGAATCAGTGGTATGACAAATTTAAAACTTTGAATTAATCTTTCAAGAATTTGTTCTTGCAATATGTGTGACTTGAACAACTTGAATATTTAGTGCTACTTCATAAACATAGAGCATCAAGCTTGTTTCAGTGACAAGAACTTAAATTTGACTTAACAATTTTGCATCCTTATGATATTTCAAAGATACAATCCTTCATTGATTGAATGCAAACACTAGAATAGTTTAAATGTGAAAAACTTGAGAAAAACAATGATAATCTAAAAAAATCACACCATAACATAATTGTTTTACATGAGTGGAAAACCCTCTAGGGATAAAAAAACACTCACAAAATTGCCTCACTGGCTTAATAAAAATGCCTCACTAGTAGAGCCTTACTACCTGAAAAAAAATGCTTCACTCGCAACATAAGCCTCACTAGCTACCAAACATTTCCAATCTTGAAGAAATAAACTATAGAGAGTTACTCTATCTCTTTGCAAACCATTACAACAGTTAACACCAATACATCCTATGTCCCAAATATTCATAAAACTAGAACCTTTAAAACATAAAATATATCAGTTACTCTTCAATGCATTGCACAAGGTTTCTACAAAAAGATTTTTGCATTTTTTCTCAACAAATTACTTATGGCATGATAATAACAATAAGTACAATTCACATATTCTGGATATGTGATTTATGCATTGTATTCAACCAACCAAATGTTGTTTCCAGAGATGGTTTTATAAACTTTAAAGTTGCTCATAATCAAGTTCAAAATTGAAAGAACCATCGATTGGTGATAACTACCACAATAATACCTGTTATGGAAAAATTCCAATGCAATATGCACACCAAAATCTATTAGGTTAAGATAACAAAACAAGATTGATATTGTGCCACATAATCGGGTATGCAAAACACCAAAGCAAAAAACCCTAACCCACATTATCAATGCTCGATCAAGTATAACAAATCTTTACAAGATATCAAGAACCTGTGCCATGTAGGTGCTAGGGTTACCCAAAAGAAAAACTATTTTCCTTTGTTTCTTAATAAAACATTAACCTTTTCAACATATAACTGATTAAGAAAATGAAAGAACAATAATGACCAAGAGTTATATCACCTTGAAAGATGATTTGGACAATTCCAAAAATCTGTGTCATGCCCTTAAATTGTGGCAACACATAATTGCCTAGCTTCAATCTTCAGTCACCCCATTGTTCAAGCTTGAGTCAAGATTTATCAAATCGAAAACCTCAATAACCAAGCTATAAACTTTGCAAAATCAAACATAAAAAAGTATTTATGCCTGATATACACATGTTACCAAAATTTCTTCTTTTCCCTAAAGGGGTCGGTAACTCCTTTGTTCACGATGCCACTGTTTACTTGTTACAAGTTGTCGATACCTATTGGTTAGGTTAATCACTTGAAATAGAACCAAATATATTATATGACTTATTACATTGAAACCAAAACCGTTATATTAAAGTGGTGTCGACTATCACATGTGCCCGATACCCATTAGGAGTATAGTGTCAACTAATGCCCAATACAAAGATGTCGACCATGTAAAAACAAAGCATGATATAATTATTGCTAAAAAATTCACTTGAAAGATTCCATATAATGCTAATAGTGATCAAAACAATCACACTGCCTTTGTAGATAATAAGAATAATGTACAAAGTTGAAAACCTTGTTATCACCTTATACTCATATGATGCCACTCCCAACTATTCCAAGACAAGTGTAATAATGTTATGCCCATGATCAAAGAGATCAGTACCATAGAAGATACTTTGAAAATATTTTGATATCTTATCAAAGATATGATAATATATCAACATCTCATCAAATACAAAATGGGGTGATCCCACAAAGTTGGTTTACAATTTTTGAGAGGAACTGATTTTTGCTAAAATCACATATTTTTAGAAAATATAATGATTTAATCCTTAAAAATTTTCATTTTAAGGATTCCAATTGAAGAGGGTTTGATCAAACCACCTTAGATCAAACCCCCTTGGATAGAACCTTGCTAATTTTAAACCATACCTATAAATGAGTCTCCTTTACACCTATCAAAATGCTGATAAAAAATCACTTTTGATTTACCTTTTGGGGGATCAAATGAATTATTTTACAATTTATTTCAAATAATTATGGTAGTCCTCAAAATGAGCTATCCAACAAGTATAATTTTAATATGTTTTGGTTTTATTATGTATTTGGTTTTTTTAGTTTTATTAAACATAGGTTTTTCATCGAAAATAAAGGTCTTTGTTTTGCACATGTGGAAAAATATCAGATTATCAAAAAAAAATTTGAAAAATATGAGTGCACTAGATATTGAAGTCCTTGATCCAACAAAAAAATAAAATTGAATTTCGATCTATACAAAAAAAGTTATGCGTTATACGGTAGTGCTATGTCTAAATTGTAATTGGTTTGACTTCGTAAATTGATTAAAGAAAAAATATTCAATAAAAAACTATCTAACCAAGTGGAAACACTAGATATCAGAGTTACAAATCTAAATTTGAAAGAATTATAATTTTATCCTTCATGGAAAAAAAGTTATGCATTATACAGTGTGCATCACTTTTTAAAAACGCAGTTTTTTGAAAAAAACTAGTTTTCGTGGGAGATGGAAAAAGAAGTGCAATCTGATTCCAAAAATTTGGAAAAAAATATTTTTAGAATCTACAGATAAAATTTGACAAGACTCTAGTTTTCATTATCTTCAAATTACTCATGGTTTAGCCGCTATAGGTGCCCAAATGTGAAGATTTAGTTAAAAATAATAATTTCAGTGTCCTATTTGGCCAAAAATTGTAAACCACTATTGTGGGATCACCCAATGACTATCCAAAACCTTGCAAGATATGATAAATATCACTAGAAAACCATATGCCAATATTACTGCCCTATGTTACCTGAATGTGTGCCAAACCAATCTGATCATGTTTTCATATGCAATGATTGCCATATGCCAAAACAGCACTTGACATCAATGCCAAAATAATGTCAAAGGGGTCAACAAACTCCCCCTTTGGCATTGATGTGAAACAACCTGTATGATCACCAATGTCACAAAATGAAAATATGAATCTGTATAATCACCAAATCACCAATATCAAAGCATCATCAAAAGACTCAACAATACATCAATATATAGTTGGCAAACAAAAAATTGATTTTTGCAATGTAAAATATTAATCTGCATCTACAAATCTACATCTGCTAATCTCAACTTTTCTCCCCCTTTTGAAAACAATGCCAAGGGTCAAAGGGGTGAGGCTGAAAAAAAAAATCACCAAGTACCTATCCAAGAAAAACAATCTGCTTGCACACAAGCATAAAAGAGCATAAGATCCAAATGGATAAGACAAAACAAAGGTCAACACAAAATCTATTTTAGTATCAAAATGTCACTATACTGAATACAAAAACTAGGGGTGTAGAATATGTATGAAAAATCCCCTTGTAAAATAGTTCCATTGTCATGCAAAAATAATACATGGGCATACCAATACTATTGACAACCTGTGACTGATAGCAATCAATTTCATGTATATTTCTTGTATTGAACACCTCCATTGAAAGAAGAATTGAGCACAAGATTCCATGGAAAGGTTTGTCAAAGGCATATCAATATCTTAATATGCAAGAAATACTTTCACAAGATATCACTATCAAACAAAAAAAAAAACATTGTATACTGGGTCACTGGTACAAGACCACAAACTATGAGATAACAATATCACATTTTCATAGCAACACCAATCTAGAACTAAAACAAAGAGCATTGCAAATCACAATACTGTATCCAACTATTTTCGACATGTTATCATTGTCATTCTCAAGGTAGACAATATTATTCAAGAAGATTCAATTAAAAAGAAACATATTTCTCACTGAGCATCACTACAAAATGAAACACAACAAAAAATGATCCAATTTTACATCAAATACTTCATAGAGAGACCATATTGTCCATTAAAGATCAGTAGCACATTACTTGCTATTCAACCACTATCATTAAAGAATATCACGATCAAGAAGATTATGCAAGATCATCATCATTATCAACACATAGCCAACAAATAAAACGTTCATATGCCATGGTCGACTAAAACAAGAACATCAAGCCATTATCCTTGAGAACACTATTCAACCACATACCTATCACTTCCAAGAAAGCATTGTTGTCATATTCTAAGTAGGTGCATGCTTCTACAAGAAAGTGTTGTGTCAAGACAATGGTGAAATGATATTACTAGGAAAATGTATGACCAAATGTATCAAATTACCAAGCATTGATTCAAGATGCAAAAGAAAATTTCACCAAGCTATCGAGGTTTGTATCAAGCCCATCCCCCTATCAAAACTTTGTACATTATAAAGAAAATTTCTATTAGTCCTAGAAAAAATAGCCCTGTAATTATTATCCAACATTGTATTAGGTAGAACAAAATAAGTATCACAAAATAATTGATAATGAACTTCAGGACTACACTAAGAAACCATACTGTAATTCATCTTGTCATCAATAAAAGTACTAATGTTTTGTGAAAAGAAGATCATAACTGTCCAAGACAATTACATTATTCAAACTAGTGTTTAATCCTTATTCTATTGAGAAAAATAATGAATTTATCAAAAAATATGCTATCAACTGTCAAAACTATCTTTTGAGACTTCAAAAACTTCACACAATATATACTATTGGATACTATTCAAGCAAATAACTCATTTGAATCACCTTATCATTGTAAAGACCAAAAACCATATTTTAGATATGCCACAAACACACTTGTGACCTACAACACTACAAAGATAGAACCCAATGCAACTACCAACCATAGGGATAAAAAATGATACTTGAAATGCACCCTAAGACCACACATAGATGATTTAATGAAGAGAAATATGAGGAAGATCATCTATTGTCTCCTTCAACTGACCAACCATTTTCACACATTTTGTTTCTTGTATATTATAAATTTTCCCTTGAGTTCTTGAACCTACAACAACAATTTCACCTGTTTTCTTTCTAATTTCGCATCGAAGAGCATAAAAAAAAAAAAAAAACCTTGATCACAAATAGGGGTTATGCTCAAGAGATTATGCTTGAGACCCTTCGCATAGTACACATCCTGCAAAGACAAGTTATCATACAAAGAAATTGTACCTTTCCCAATGATCTGAATAGAATCATCATTTCCAAACAATACTAAACCACCATCACAATATTAAAAATTTAGAAAAAAATTTTTATCACCTGTCATATGGTGTGAGCACCCACTATCTAAAACCCACTCATTTTTCACCTTGGAATGTAAGGCTACTTGACTAAATATACCTTTTGTGTTTTCATCAATCTTGTTTGGTTTCCAAATCAACTTTGTTTTAGCAGTATTAAAAGATGTTTTCGAATAAATGTTTGGTTTCTTTTGTTGTGTAACATTGTTGGAATTGTACATATTTGAGATTCACACACTGTGTGTTTGAAATCATTTTGGACATAACTGATGGCTTCAAATAATTTTCTTTTGTCACATTATCATGTTGAGATTTACTAGAATGAGATTAGTGACCTTCTATAAACCCAAAACCTATTTTGTCATTAAGATATATTTGTTTACCTATAAGATCTGCAATTTATTATTGCTATCACACAAGTCAAGTTATTTCCTTAAGTCAGAAAATTTTTCCTCTAAAGTGCAACATTATTTTTCTTTGATTTCTAGCTGCATTTTAGTAACTTCTAGTATTTCAATTTGAAGTTTTAGATCAACAATTTACTTTTTAGAATCATTCACCCTATTCACTAGTTTTTCAATTTCTTTTTGAACCTAATTCTTCTTTGCCACAACCTCTTCTTTGAGTTTCTTAATTTCTCTTAAAGCACATCTTAATTCACCCTCAAGATCAACCTCTTCTTCATAATTTCTTACAAAACAATCTTCTTCTTTGTCAACAAAAATATCTTCACTTCCAAATGTGTCACAACTTGTATCAATTTTTGAGGATGTCTCTTCCTACAACTCATCATTTTGATATATTTCAATCAGTTTGTCCCAAACCTCCTTGGCATCCTTGCAATAAATAACCTTAGCAACAATCTTATTTGGCAAACTATTAAAGATAGCATCCATATCCCTAGCATTGAATTCAAGAGACTTCTTTTCATCTAATGTAGAAGGAGATGTTGTAGATACTGAACAACCATTTTCTACGGCTGCCCACACATCAAATCCTAAGGAAGGTAAATAGGTCTCCATCCTACGTTTCCAAAAAATGAATTTGGTGCCTTCAAACTAAGGTGTTCTAAATACGGGATATTCTTCTATTCTTGAGCCATTGTTCATAATATTATTAATCTCTTCATTATGATCTTGATTTGAATTAATGATTTTCATAAAAAAAGTTTCTTATCCTTCCTCAATGGATGCATCTATACCACTATCTGTTACATCAACAATCAAACTTTTCTTCTTTTTAAAAACAATTTTATTTTAAGAATTAGTTTGTTTTTTATTTCCCCATCTACTATTTACTTCATCACTTTTAGAGTCCTTGTTAGGATATTGAGCAGAATAATGCCCAATTTTTCCACAATTAAAACATTTAAAAGGTAGTTTTCCTCTATACCTACTAGATCCTCTTTTTTAGTTTTCTCACAAGGACAAACTCATTGTCATCCAGTTTCTTTAGATTAGATTTTATGTCATTATAATTTTTCACAGAATTAAAGGCAACTTCTTTGGTTGTTGGATTTTTAGTACACATTCTCATTTCATAGGTTGTGAAGCACCATATAGTTCATCAATAGTGATTTTGTCTAAATATCTTTCTTCTACAACATAGATTTTAGGATCATATTTAGTTTACAATGACCTTAACACCTTTTTAACAACTACACTTTCTTCTAAAGTTTCACCAAGACCATGAATTGAGTTCACAACTTCTTGAACTCTTAAAAGGTAATCAACTAATTTCTCTTCCTCAATCATCTTTAGACATTCAAACTTGGCTCTAAAAGATTGTAATTTAGCTTCTTTAAATTTTTCACCACCTTCATAAATACTAGACAATTTATCCTAGATAGACTTTGCACTTTTACAGTCCATGATTTTAACCAGTGCATCATTAGTCAGCCCACAACAAATGACATTTGCAGCCTTAGCATCATTTTCATATTTTTTTTCTGGTTTGCAATAGAGGGTTCTAATGTGGAAGTGTATTCATTTTCAATAGCATACCAAACATCATAATCGGGAGAAGTTATATGGCATTTCATTCTAAATTTCTAAAAAGCATAGCCACTACCATCAAATAATGGTGCTCTAGAAGTAGAAAGACCTTCCTGATTTTTCGTATTAAGTACTGTGTCACTAGGAACCCCTTAAGTTTGTTATAATTTTGGCAAGGGTGTGGCTCTGGTACTACTTGTTGGAGTATGATACCATTGAGAGGGAGGGGGTGAATCAGTGGTATGAAAAATTTCAAACTTTGAATTAATCTTTCAAGAATTAGTTCTTGCAATATGTGTGACTTGAACAACTTGACTATTTAGTGCAACTTCATAAACGTAGAGAATCAAGCTTGTTTCAGTGACAAGAACTTCAATTTGACTTAACAAGTTTGCATCCTTATGAGATTTTAAAGATACAATTTTTCATTGATTGAATGAAACACTAGAACAATTTAAATATGAAAAACTTGAGCAAAACAGTGATAATAAAAAAAAGTCACACCATTACACAATTGTTTTACATGAGTGGAAAACCCTCTAGGGATTAAAACCCACTCGTAAAATTGCCTCACTAGTAGAGCCTCACTGGCTACAAAAAAATGCCTCACTGGCTACCAAAATGCCTCATTGGCAACATAAGCCTCACTGGCTACCAAACATTTCCAATCTTGAAAAAACAAACTATAGAGGGTTATTATGTCTCTTTTAAAACCATTACAACATTTAAAACTAATACATCCTATGTCCCAAAGATTCATAAAACTAGAACATTTAAAATATAAAATATATTAGTTACTCTTCACTGTATTACACACAATTTTTACAAAAAGATTTCTGCATTTTTGCTCAACAAATTACTTATGGCATGATAATAAAAATAAGTGAAATTCACATATTTTGGCTATGCTTTGTTTGCATTGTATTCAACCAACCAAATGTTGTTTCCAAAGATGGTTTTATAAACTTTAAAGTTGCTCATAATCAAGTTCAAAACTGAAAGAACCACCGATCAGTGATAACTTCCAATGCAAGATGCACACCAATGCCAATTATATTAAGATAAAAAACAATATCGACATTGTGCCACAAAATTGGGTATGCAAAACACCAAAGCAACAAACCCTAACCCACATTATCAATGCTTGATCAAGTATAACAAATCTTTGCAAGCTATCAAGAACCCATGCCATGTAGATGCTAGGGTTACCCAAAACCAAAACTAATTTCATTTATTTCTTAATAAAATATTAACCTTTTCAACATATAACTGATTAAGCAAATGAAAGAACAACAACGACCAATAGTTATATCACCTAGAAAGACAATTTGCACAATTCCAAAAATCTGTGCCGTTCCCTTAAACTATGGTGGCACATAACCGCCTAGCTTCAAGCTTCAGTCACCCCACTATTCAAGCTTGAGTTAAGCTTTTTAAAATCAGAAACCTCAATAACCAAACTGTAAACTTTACAAAATAAAACTTAAAAAATGATTTATGCCCGATATACACAGATTACCGAAAGTTTTTGTTTTCCCTAAAGGGGCTAGCAACTCCTTTGTTCACAATTCCATTATTTACTTGTTACAAGTTGTTGATACTTTTTGGTCATGTTAATCACTTGAAATAGAACCGAATGTAATATATGATTTATTAAATTGAAACCAAAACCCTTATCTTAAAGTGGTGTCGACTATCACATGTGCCTGCTACTCATTAGGAGTATAGTGTCAACTAATGCCCAATACAAAGATGTCGACCATGTTAAAAAAAAGCACAATATAATCATTGCTAAACAAAACACTTGAAAAATTCCATATAATGTCGGTAGTGATCAAATTAATTGCACTACCTTTGTATATGATAAGAATAATGTACAAAGTCAAAAACCTTGTTATCACATTATACTCAAATGATGCCACTCCCAACTATTCCAAGACAAGTGTAATAATATTATGCCCATGATCAAAGAGATCAATACCATAGAAGTGACTTTGACAATATTTTGATATCTTATCAAAGATATGATAATATATCAACATCTCATCAAATACAAAATGACTGCCCAAAACCTTGCAAAATATGATAAATATCATTGGAAAACCATATGCCAATATTACTACCCTATGTCACCTAAATGTGTGACAAACCATTCTGAACATGTTTCCATATGCAATGAATGTCATATACCAAAATAACACTTGACATGAATGCCAAAACAATGTCAAAGGGGTCAACAAATGTCTAGTAGGAAGGGTTGAGTTAGTCCCCAAATCTAGATTTGAATTGTAAAAATTTGATGTTCAAGTTTACAAATTATACAATTAACTTACGTCAATTCTATAAATTTTGAATATGAACTTATGTGAGAAATAAATAAACTTAAAAATAATATTGATCATTGAGAATGAATGTAGATTGTACTAGATAAAATTAAATTATATGACAACTCTCAACAAAAATCATGGTATGCTTTATTATTGCATAAGACAACTAAATCAAAATAATCCCAAAACAAAAGGGAAGAGTATAAAAAACATAATTTTCAACATTATACAAAGCATAAAAGAGTCTTAAACAATTAAAAAATTAAAAAAATTATAAATAAAGATGGCTATTTATTATTGTAAAAATTGTTTAAATTTTTTAACTATAGTACCAAAATTTTACAAACACAAAAATCAATATAACATGAAAAAATTAACTAATTTAATCCAACCATAAATAAACGAAAAAATATTTAAAAAATTAAATATTTAAAAAAATTTAAAAATATTTTAAAACATGTAATTTTCAACATTATACAAAGCATAAAAGACTCTTATAAAATATAAACCAGATGGCTATTTATTATTGTAAAATTTGATTAAAAATTTTAATTCTAGTACAAAAATTTTACACACAAAAATCAATATAACATGATAAAAAAAAAATAGCTCATTTAATTGAACTGTAAATAAATTTTGATAGTTTGAAAAAAGAAAAGAAAATATTGTCATGTTTTGAAAGTTTTCCCTGCACAAAGTTGGTGTTGCTCAGTTATCAAGTTCATTTAAGAACAATATGTTAGTAACATTTTCTTCTCTTTTATCTTACTCTCTTCCTAATGATAAATCATGGAATTTGATCCAAAACATAAAAAAAAATCCACTATCTAAATTAAAAACTACATACTATAATATAATATTTAAGCCGATAGGCTTATTGTGGGAACACTTAGGCCATGAATTTCGTCAGCCTTCCTGGTTTTTCAAAATTTCGGTGTGTGGCTCCCGGTCGGTCGAAAAAAAGGTGATGAGTTTGAAATTAAATGCGCTTGGCATGTCGATAGAGAAGGCCAATGAAATTGAACATCAGCTGACATGGCTTGGCACTTCAACATTAATTGATGTATGCTTTCCATATAGTGGTGATGGTTTGGTGATGGTTGTAATAACACTTTCCAATTTTTGATAAGGCATTGTTCGGTGTCGTTCTTTGGGTTTAGTTTTTATGAGAGCTTTGAGGAGTGACTAGAGTTTTGTGGAGGACTTTCATGGTGATAAGGATTGTGTGTTTTGCCTCGAATACTTCTAGAAAATACGAGTTGCTTTGCAGGCTAAGTATATTGATGCAAAAAGGATAACTATATTTATTTGTATCTACACTTTGTTTTAGATTATGTTCTAGTTTCCTATAAGAATTTTGTTTTACGGGTTGTTTTGCATTTTTTTGTTTGCTCAGGCATTGACTTGTTTAAGGAAAAGCCGAGGGTTTTGAGAAGGAAGTTGAAAGAAAGCAAGTGGGAAGAAGTAGATTTGGAAAACTCCTTTAAAGCAAGCATGAAGAGGTACATTTGGAAAAAAACATTTGTAGAGGATTTTGAAAATAGTAAGTCCAGCTACTATGTGTTTTGTGGTTTTTTCCGTCTCTAATAGCTTTCTTTGTGGGAAGAGGTACATTTGCTAAAAACCCTTTGTAGAGGATTTTGAAAATAGTAAGTCTAGCTACTATTTGTTTTGTGTTTTTCTCATTTGTAATAGTTTTCTTTTCTTTTTGCATTCCTTCGAGAAAGAAGGAAGCTAAAAGAAAGGAAGCGGGAAGAGGTGTATTTGGAAAACCCCTTTAAATCAAGTAGGAAGAGGTACATTTGGAAAAACCCTTTGTAGAGGATTTCAAAAATAGTAAGTCTAGCTTCTATCAGCACCGTGCTTTGCAATTCTTGTGTTCTATCATTTTTTGCATCTCTAATAGTCTTCTCTAATTTTTGCAGTGGTTTGAGAAAGAAGAATGTTGAAAGAAAGCAAGTGGAAAGAGGTGCATTTGGAAAATCCCTTTAAAGCAAGTGAGAAGAGGTACATTTGGAAAAAACCCTTTGTAAAGGATTTCAAAAATACTATTTCAAAAATAGTTTATGTTATTTTCCATACGACATTGTTGATTGTTGGTCTGTAGCGGTGATGGTTTATCATTCTATGGTTTATGGTTTTCATGTAGCGGCAATGGTGATCATTTTAGGGAATAATTATTCTAGCAGTGTTAAAAATAAAACACTTCATTATGTTGGCATTTTTATTTTGTCAATGTTACCTTATTCTGTTGAATGCTCAAAATTCTGTTCACTTTAATTTGCAAGAATAATCATTTAAATTTCCCCTTGAAAATGAAAAAGTAATCATCAAATGATATACACGATGACCTGTATAATAAGCACCTCCCTTATGTCTATGCAAGGAAATAACGATCATTTATCAATAAATTGATAGGCGATAAAACAGTTTATGTTGTTTTCGATAAGCCACTATTGGGCTTTGTCGGTATCCATGATTTTTACCTAATTCTTTGGAATGCTCAAAAGTCTATGCACTTTGACTTGCAAGAATAATCAATTAAATGTCCCCTTGAAAATGATAAAATTATCATCAAATGATATACACCATGACCTATATAATAAGCACCTCCCTTATGTCTATGCAAGGAGATAACAATCACTTATCAAGAAATTGATAGGCGATAAAACAATTTATGTTGTTTTCGATAAGTCACTATTGGGAATGGTTGCAAATGAATTAAACAGTTTATGTTATTTCTAATAAGGCATTGTTGACTGTTGCTATGTAAGTTTAGCTGCTATCAGTACTGTGAGTTTCCATTCACCATTGTTTACCTCATTTAATTAGTATAATAGATTAATTTAAATATGTTAAAAGTTGTGAACAAAATTGTTCAAGAGAATAAATTATTTTGCACTAATCAATAATAATTATTCACTGTATGAATTTTATCTAATTTTTGTGACAGTTTGTAATATGATATAATTGAGTACTTCTTACTGTGAGCTATTACAATTCAATTTGATACATATATTTTAAACGAATAAGCCTATATCAATCTATATTTGTAAATAAGTTAATGAAGGAATATGTTATCAACATATTCACTTTGAATACACTAACTTTTATGTAATTTTGTATACTTAAAAATACCGAGACAATTACTTGAGAGGAGAATTTAGATATTTTCATTTCATGCTAAAATCAATCCAATTTATCCCAATATTTTATCTCAAAGGATATAATTAGAATCTCTTGAATACTATAACATAAAATAGATGCTTCTTAGCTATACATAAGATTTGGGATATGGTATCTAATAATTCATAGAATCTGAATGTATGTCTTTTCATCATTATCTTTAATTATTGACTTGGATATATATAGTTCAATATTATCGTGTGAGGACTCGTATTCTTGTGTTCTCATTATTTGGTCAAATGTAAGGGTTGAAGGTTGAGTTCGGTTATACTTGAGGGTTGTGTGTGTCTTTTGATTGTTTTAGAAGAATTATTTTAGGACAGTGATGTTGTAAGTATCATTACATCGCATCATGAGAGCTTTAGTTCAATCCCCTTTGAAAATAGATTATTTTTTTTATTATCTTTTACAAATGTTGCAAATATAAGGTGATAAAAGAGTTTATGTTGTTTTAGATAAGTCACTGTTGCGAATGGTTGCAAAGTAATTGAATATTTTGTGTTATTTCTAATAAGGCATTGTTGACTATTGTTTTGTAAGTCTAGCTGCTATCAGCACTATGAGCTGCCATTCTTCTTCTTTGTGGTTTTTTTCATCTCTAATAGTTTTATTTTTTGTTTGCTATGGTTCGAGAAAGAAGGAAGCTTAGCTAATATAAATACCAATCTACATAGGGAGGGAGGAAATGATGCTAAAAATCTTGAAAGTAAGATGAAAGGAAAAGAATCCCAAGAAGAAATAGCTAAGGACAATTATAGAAAATTGAAGAATATGAAATAACCAATGGGGGTAAGGATACCATGCTCATAAATGACAACTATGGGTCTCACTATTCAATATGTCATATAAATAAGATCAAAATGGATCTACTATAGATGGGAATAAAAAAGAAATTCTAGGAACTCAAAATGCCTTTGAATAAGATCATTAATCTCAATAAGCTAATATAAATACCAATCTACATAGGGAGGGAGGAAATGATACTAAAAATCTTGAAAGTAAGATGAAAGGAAAATAATCCCTAGAGGAAATAACTAAGGAACAATATAAAATTGAAGAATATGAAATAACCAATGGGGGTAAGGATACCATGCTCATAAACAAAAACTATGTGTCTCGTTGTTCCATATGTCATATAAATAGGATCAAAATGGATCTACTATAGATGGGAATAAAAAAAAAATTCTAGAAACTCAAAATGCCTTTGAATAAGATCATTAATCTCAATAAGCAAATCATTAACTTCACAACAATTAGCTTTAAAAACCTTAGAAAGGAATAGGAGAAAAATTTAAAAAGGGAAAGATATCAAGGAGGACAATGGGGAAGGTTAGACATCTCTTAAATTTGAGCTTCATACGCTTTTGAAAGAAATAAATTCTACTTATGGACTTAGATATTTTTCTAGATCCCCCACTTAATAAAGGTTACAATATTTGTTGTTGTTATTCTTGTTTTCAACTGTTAGAGATTTTGATTTTGATTTTGTTGTTTTTGTTGTTTCTCTTTTTATTTAAACTCTCATTGTTGGGACTTGTATGGGTGGGGGCACATATTTAACCCCTTTTATATTATCAAAAACGTAGTATCCATATCTAAAATTATAATACTTGCAAACCATTTGATCTTAAAGCTTCTCTAAAAAAAAGAATGACTATATATATATATCTCATCATTATTCCTTTTACATAGAATGAAATATGCCATCTTTGAAAATATATCCTTACCATCAATATAAAATTATGTTCCCTATATTATAAACAAACCCAATACCATATCCATACTTATATCCTCTAAAGGTTCCCCATAAATAGCTAATGATTGAGATGTCCTAATATTTTTACTCGATTTTTTAACGCACTATAACTCTAAATAAATATCCTTATGTACTTGTATGTTTGTGGCCAAAATAGTTCTCAATTGCCAATGGAACTATCTTATCTATCCCAAAATTAACTTTGCACCAAATTACTGCCATAATTTTTTTTAAGTTATATTTACTGTTGGATTCCTTTGCAACTTGTTCTATATATATTTATCTTCACATTTGAAATCACTTGACTGTAATCTCCTTGAGTAGATATAATAATAGCTTTATAGGATTGAAATGGAAGAACATCCAACATGGAGGAATAATTCATGTCCATTCTATTATTTATTATTTTTTTATCATATTTACAAAGAGTAAATATGTATACCTTTATTATTCACTTTTATTTACCTTTTTTCAAAACAGGAATTCTCTGTAGAACTTAGAAAGATTTATTATCGTTTTTTTAATTAAATATGGAGTTAGAGGTTATATATATACACTACACAATTGAATCTTAGTGATAATATCATAATTTCATACATTATGAAAAATGTCTATTGATTACCATATAGTAATTAATTTAAGAATTATGAAACCTTTTGAATTCACTTACCTCTCAAAAATATAAACCATATAAAAGCAATATTATTTCATACATATTTACCCATATGTAAACTTGTTAATACATGCAAGTACATATATACTTGCATGTATTTATAAATATAGAGGCACAGAGAAATAGATACATATTTGCATGCAAGCACACATACATTAAAAGGTATAAAACGGATGTATAGCTATTTCTATGTAATATATATAAATGTGGAGATATATGTATGTTGTGTGTGGCTTACTTGTGGTGGCGATGGTTGCAAGGCAATAAAATAGTTTATTCTATTTCCAAAGGGAATTTTTGATTGTTGTTTTGTGGCCTCGAATAAACTATTTTATTTATGGTTTCTGTGTAGTGGTGGTGCTTGCAAAGTGATAAACTAGTTTACATTATTCTCGATAAGGCATTGTTGACAATCTTTGTGTGGCTTGTGGCAATATTTTGTTCTATTTTGCATAATCCATTGTTGATTGTTGTTCTATGGATTTAGAAATACTATTTTATTTGTGGTTTCCATATAGTGGTGATGGTTGCAAAGGAATTAAACGGTTTATGTTATTTCTAATAAGGCATTGTTGACTGTTGTTGTGTAACCTTGGCTGCTATCAACACTGTGAGTCGCCCCTGTGACTAGGGCTCCCCTGTTTAGATTTTCTTGTTGTGTTGATAATTCCTACGACATGTCAATATTATTCCATGTATGGTTTCCCTGTAGTATATTTATGTGGACATGTATGTATGTGAAATTAGTTACAAATAACATTCAAAGTGAAGAACCTAGTTCAAATGAAGAACCCAGTTCAAGTGAAATGTATGTATAGATTTAAGTTTGGAGCATATTCATGCTTAACTAAAATACTATCAGTATCTAGACAAGGTGTAACAACAATTTATTCACTTGAATTGGGTTCTTCATTTGAACTGGGTTCAATAAAATAGTTTATGTTGTTTTCAGTGAGGTATAGTTTCTTGTTGTTGTCTAGCTTCAGCTGCTACAATATTTGATGTTCTCCCTCTTTCATGTTCTGCCTAGTTATGGTGAGATCGATGTTTCCTATTACACTTAATATATAGTCTATCATTCTAAGAATTACTTTTTTGAGGTTGAAACAACAACCCCCATCACTAAACAAAAAAAATGCATGGAATAATGTTGTTGTGCCAAACCCTGCCAACTAACGTTTAATATCCTAGGCTTTCTCTATTGTCATGCCAAATGCTTTGCATTTTTTGGCTTCATCACCTCTTTTTTTTGTCTTTTCGCCTTGCCATGTATTGAATGACAAATTTTCTGATTCGTAGTTTCATATGAATGTTGTCTAGATCTAATTTCACATACATACATATCTAGACATAGGGAAAATAAATTGAAAGACAATAAAACAAGGCTTGTTGTCCACCCAACCATATTAACTTTACCAAATGGGAGTTTCATGCTAGATATGAATATTGTATGTATATATGAATGTTGTATGCATCTAATTTCACATACATAGATATTTGCATGTAGGGAAAATAAAATGAGAGACAATGAAAGATTCTTTCTATCCATCAAAATCCTCTACAAAGGGTGCTCCAAATGTGCATCTTCCTGCTTGCTTTTTTTCAACTACCTTCTTTGTCCAGTGCAGGTAAAAATGACATAGGAAAAAAACTAGTTGTTTTTGAAATCCTCTATAAAGGGTTTTTTCCAAATACATCTCTTTCCGATTGCTTTAAATGGTTTTTCCAAATGCACCTCTTCCTGCTTACTTTAGATATAATTATATTTGCAAATTTTTTTCCCTGTATGTCTATATCCAGGAAATAGATATCTAGATATGTGCACATATATGTTTTTTTGTATGGATTTATTTGCATGCTATAGATGGTTTAAATGACCAATGGTACTTGTGAAGATAACTATACAATAGTAATGTTTCCATGTACTGGTGATGGTTGCAATAACACCTGCCATATAAAACTTAGCAATTTGATTGTTGTTCTATAGCATCAGCTATTGCCAGCCTTCTTCCCTCTTACTTTCTTTCAACTTCCTCCTTTCTCAAACTACAACAACAAGCAAAGAAAACTATGAGAGATGAAAAAAACCACAAAATAGAAGAATTCACAGTAGAAAACCCATGGAAAAAAAATCAAAATAACCTTGCACCCTCACAAAACCTTCACCGCTCATCGAACTTGCAGCTTCGTAGGGGCTTGTGAATGGAAACCTTAGGCACAGTCATGGCTCAAAGCTCTCATTGTAGGTAAAGCTACATAAAGACACCTAACAATGCCTTGTCAAAAAGTGCACAAAATGTTTTATTGCTTAGCTATGTTTTCTCAAGTTTTAAATGGCAGGTTTTATTACAACCATCACCACTATGTGGAAACCATACATCAATTAATGTTGACATGCTAAGCCTTGCCAACCGGCATTCAATATCGTTGGCCTTCTCTATCGATGTGCTAAATGAATTTTTTTTTTCATTTAATTTAATTTATTTCATTTAACCTAGCCACCTTTTCCTTGACCGACCGGGAGCTGTATACTAAAATTTTTGTAGTCTGGGAAGGCTAATGAAATTCATGGCCAAAGTGTTCTCACATAGGGTCAAGAGAAAGCCCTCTTTTGTTGTCTTTCATTTTATTTTGTGTGTGTTTAGATATCTATGTATGTGAAATTAGATGCATAAAACATTAATATATATAGACAATATTCTTATCCAAAATGCAACCGATTTTATTTTATTTTTTGCATGCATTTGTTCTTTTTTTGTTGTTTTATTCCTCTCTGATAGAAAATATTCATATCGAGCATGCAACACATTTTGTTTCTTTTTAGCATGGGTTTGGTACTATGAATTCTTTTGGTTTGTGGTACATACATAGATATTTGCACATAGGGAGAATAAATAAAAGACAACAAATATCTATGTATGTGAAATTAGATGCAAAAAAAATCATATATATATATTTTTTATCATTCTAACAATTCCTTTTTAAGGCTCATAGAAATAATAACTAAAAAGGTAAATCTAAATTCACATACCTATATAGTAATATAGAATTATTTTTTCAAGTACATATATAGGCATTGCATGACTTGGATGCATGTGTAGGAATGTGTTCAACAAACATGGGCACATATAAGAAGCAATAACCAGATGCAAAAAACATTCATACATACTCTTCCCCACATTTATTCTTTTTGGGAAAATAGTTGTAATTTGTTTGAGCCTCAATAGGGCATTCTTGAAATGATAAGTTGTATATGAAACATTGATTTCTTTTTTAGCCTTCATCGCTTTAATTGAACATTGGGTCCTCATCTTGTTGTGGCATAAAGCTCATAGCCATCTATCAATGTTGCAACAATAAAATTTTAAAAAAGAAGTCCCAACAATTTTGGTGGACTTTGGTTCTCCCCAGCCTACTGACTAGCCCTCAACCATCAATCTCGTAAGTCTTTTTCTTGTTTCCTTTTTTCTGCTAGGAATTGTATCAATTCTTTGCCACATGCATTCAATGAACTATGAATATGCTTCATTTGAATCAAAAGTCCTTGTAATATATGGTCTAACCAATTTATATTTGACCTCTATATTTTTTCATCCAAAAATTGCTAGACATTGATCTTAGCATTGATTATAGTGCTAGAAAATTAATCTTCTTGCTTAGGGGTTTGTTGAGAGCCCTCAAGGCTCCATGATGCAATATGGTAGGGTGTAGAGAAATCCTTCTTTTAGTGTGTTTCATTTTATTTTCCCTATGTGCAGATATGTTTCTATGTGAAATTAGATGCAGCCAACATTAAACATTGATCTCAACATCGGTTATAGTGCTAGACAATTTACCTTCTTGCTCAGGGGTTTGTGATCTTCTAGAAACGTATAATTATTTATATATCTGCATGTCGAATACCAATAATTGATTCATTTTGTGTTGCCTCTTTCCTCACCTTTTGCTTCTAGAGTGTTGTCATAGTCTTCAATATCTCATTGCTTTGGTTTAGCTGAGAAAAAATGCCTTGTAGGATTCAAATGTATGGCCAACCTTGTCAGCACATGCAATCTGATATATTATGCTTGAGATGATGTTCCATCCACGGTTCTTTAGCTAATGTCTTATCAAAAAATAGGTGGTGATCAAAGCCCAACCGAATGTTACAAAGTTGTCCTCTCTGATGGAGCCCACATGCAAATAGGCACTTTGCTTGCAAGATACAATGATCTTTTGTTTGCAGGGACATTGAAAATGGGTTCCATATTTTTCTTGACAAACTATGTGTGTAGGAACCTATGAAAATCAAGTTTGGCTATTGTTTCCCACTACTTGATCTTGTTGTTGTTGTATGCTTTCCTATTTGTGGGTCCCACCTTTTTTAATATTTGATATTGGTCTAGTTTTAGGGTAATTTTTATACTCTTCTTGGATGTCAAAATGTTAGATTGTGAGTTAATTGGAACCCCTAGATAACTGTTTAAAGATCATGAAGAAAAAATGATATCATCAGAGTCACCTTCCCCATCCAAACAAGCCTCAAAATTTGGGATCCATACGTCCCCAATAGAACATAATACTCCTACAAATACCAATCATGTTAAAGACTTGAATATTTACCAAACTAGATGGAAAATAAAAGGTCAGGTGACAACTAAAAGGGATATGTACCATTACAATAAACAAGGATGTGAAGGCCAAGTATTCAGCTTTGACATTATTGACAGTGAGGGAACAAAAATATGAATCACTTGCTTTAATGACACAACATAATTGCATTATGATAGGGTTCAGGTGGAACACACTTATTGTGTGTCAAAAGTCTTTGTCAAATAGGTGGATAAGAAATTTAATAATTTGAAAAGCCAAATGGAAATTATTTTATCTATCAAAACTCGATATTGAAGTGTTGTGATGATGAGACCTTTATGCCAGACAAAGCATTTAAATTCAGCCCAATAAATGAAATTGAAAACTACAAAAATAACACTTTGATTGATATTATTGGGGTTGTGGTGCATGTAGGAAAGGTATCAACTATTCAAAGAAAGGATCAAAATGAAATGATTCGAATAACCGTGGAACTTAATGATTTTTCATCCTCTTACATTGACGTTAATTTATGGGGTCCAAATTGGGAAGCAAAAGGTGACGAGCTTGAAATATTGTGTGCTCCTAGTTCTATTTTCATACTTGCTGTTAGAAATGGTTGTGTTGGATATTTCAATGGATCTGTTGTAAATACATCCCTAGGGACTACTCTATACATAAATCTTGACATCTAGGAAGCAAAGGCCTTGATACAACGAGGACATGTTGAGCCACCTTCCATTGAACCCTCTCAACCAGTGGCTCGAAAGGTTGCTTTGGCCAATGGAAGAGTCACTATTGGATATATCTTGGACCATTGTTTTGCCTTGCTAGAAACTTTATAGGCTATAATGAAGGAAACAGTGAAATATATTAAAACAGATGCATTTTGTTACGCCGCATGCCCCTTGAAGGGCAATGGAAGAAAATGCATGAAAAAGAGTGAAGATTCTTCCAATAATATGTGGTACTACCCTAAATTCTAGACAACCATGCCTAATTGTGACTTCTGATATTTTTTGCAACTAAATATGGAAGACCACACAGGTGAGATTTGGGTTGTTGCTTTTGATGAGGCTACAACAAGCTTATTGCAGATGTCAACAAAATATTTGTATATGTTGCAATATGGGTCTTCTATTGCAACGATTGTTGAGTCTGTCATCAATGGTGTCATCTACAATATTTTGTTTTCACTGTTCTTATTAAAACACATACGTATAATTTAGAAACAAGGCTTAAAACAACAATAATCAAAGTTGCAAGAATAAACTTTGAAGTTGAGTGCAAGTTGTTGCTCTCAATTTGTTCTGCAATATCCTCTACCAGGAACATCTCTATAGAGAGAATCAATACCTAAAATTTTTTGAGCTTGGGTTGGCTGGACATCTATTTTCTTTTCCCTTTTTTGGCATCCCGTCACACCAAAACACCTTTTGGTTTTGTTCTTGTTGCTTTGCTGCTTGTAGAACTTTTTATTGTTGGAAACACAAGGGAAGACAATTGAGAGGGGGGTGAATCAGCTGTCATAGAAATTTAAACTTATTAATCTTATTCTCATATTTGATAACTAAACATGAAAGCATAAACCATCATCACATCAAAAACACACATAACACCAATATTTTTGCGTGGAAACCCTGTTAGGGGAAAACCCACGGTGGAGGTTAATCCATTAGTTTATACTCTATTAAAATATTGCAATTGGGGAATGCAAATGCATTCAGGCACATTTCCTAGAGCTCACTACTCAAATAAAAAAAGGCTTACTACCCAAAGGAAGATACACTATCTTATAGAAAGATTTAGATTACATCCACAAGATTTTGAACTGAGAAAATAACATCTACTCATGCCTGATTACAGTTCTAGTTAAGCACATAAACTCTACTCACTCTTCTTCACACTTAACTTCTGCCTTCGAATGATTAGAACATTATTCACACACATGACTCACACACTTCACTTCATTGTTACATCAAATGATATAAAAAATTTCTCATATATATCCGCAACCAAGAATAACATCATCTACATGTCAGCTTCAATAAAATTTGAAATGAATACAAACTATCGGCCCAAAAGACAAATAATTATCAATGTGAATCAACCAATGTTGGCCATGAGATAGTGATGACCCAAAACAACATCCTCGAACATGAAAAATCTTCAATAATTATTCCTCGAAGATCCACAACATGCTACAATCACCCTGTTGGCCATGGAAATGCAAAAGAAAATCACCAATCGCTAGAGCAATGATCAATGTAAAAATAAAAAATAGATAGAGCATAATTTAGAAACATCCACAACAATCATGAATCACCAGAGAAGTATCCACAACAACTGAAAGAATTACATCACTCTCTTTCAGGAACACCAACTAAAGCAACAAAAAAACTATCAGAACACAGATACTCATAACTTGATCAAATATTCATGCTGATCTCATAAAATTGACGTGGATAAACTAGATATAATTGAAAACAAACCCTTTAATCCACAACCTTTGATCATCAACATATTGAGCTAGCCAACATATTGAAATTCGCTTCACCATTGACAATCTGCAACTTATTTTATTACAATTTTCTCAATATCCTTGACATATACAACCTCTAATGCATGAATGCCAATAGTGTTGACATTGAATGACAACCACATATCAAAAACATCTAAAAATATCCCCCTTTGGCATTGATGGCAACACATGATGTGAAAAACACCATCAACACAACTTTCTCTTGGCACTTTCTCCCCCTTAGATTTTGACTCTTCTCCCCAGATAATTCACAATTTTTCACACGAGTCTTCTCCCCCTTTGAAATCAATGACAAAGATAATGTGTATCTTTCTCCACACAATATTTGAATAAAATTTTTGAACATCTGACTACTCCCCCTAAGTAGTAGCCATCACAACATGAATCCAGATCAAGATATGACTATGAAATACACAGACTGATGCAAGTCAATTCATCTTAGTTTTGATAAGGAGGGATAATCACCCCTAGCTTCCCTCTGAGATTCTCAAAATTATGCTTACTTGGTAAATATATTTGCAATATGTTCCTTAGTAGGCACATACTCTAATTTGACTTCTTTTTCACTCACCTTGTCTCTCAAAAAGTGAAACTTGATAGATATATGCTTGGTTTTTCAATGCAGCACTGAATTCTTAGAAATTTTAATTGCACTTGAATTATCATAGAATATAGCAATAGGTTCATCATACACAACTTTGATATCTTTCAACATCTACTTCATCCACAATACTTGAGTACAATTGTTAGCAGCAAAAATGTATTCTACCTCTGCAGTAGATAAAGAAATGACATACTGCTTCTTACTTAACCATTAAATTAACTTCTTTCCCAAGAAAAGTACACCACCACTAGTACTCTTTATGTCATTCACATCTCCTTCCCAATCAACATCAGTAAAAGTACTAAAAGTAAAATCATCTTCTTTAGGATACCATAGGCCAAAATCGACTATCCCTTTCAAGTATATGAAAATCCTCTTCACAACTGTCACATGATATTCCTTAAGATCGGCTTGAAACATTGCAACAATGCATATAGAATTCATGATATCAGGTCTATTTTGAGTCAAATACATAAATCCACCAATCATGGATATGTATCTAGTCTTCTTTTCTTTAGGAGAATCATCATCTTGTATCAAATTACATTCGGTCACCATAGCTGTACCAACTAGCTTTGAATCTTCTATACCAAACTTCTTTAGAAACTCTTTCACATACTTGGACTGAGATATAAATATCCCTTTATCTAGCTGAGCAACTTGCAATCCAAGAAAGAATTTCATTTCTCCAATCATAGACATCTCAGATTCACTCTACATCTCATTAGCAAACTTCATGCACAAACTATCATCTACTCCAAAAGTGATATCATCAAAAAAGACTTCAATAATCAAATCTTTATCATGATCAATCTTGAAATACAAATTACTATCAATAGTACCTTTATTAAATCCAAGTTTCAAAAAATATTTATACAATCTAGGATACCATGTTCTTGGGGCTTTCTTAAGTCCATACAATTCTTTCTTCAACTAACAAACCATATCTCCCTGATCAGTCAATTGAAATCCATTAGGTTGCTCAATATACACTTCTTCTTCCAGTTCACCATTTAGAAATGCTGACTTGACATCCATCTAATAAACCTTGAAGTTTTTGTAAGCAACATAAGCAATAAATAGTCTCATAGCTTCAATCCTAGCAACAGGGGAAAATTTTTCTTCAAAGTCAATTCCTTTAATCTGAGAATATCCTTTACATACAAGTCTTGCTTTTTTTCTAACAACTTCACCTTGCTCATTTAGTTTGTTTCGAAGTCCCATTTGGTTCCAATTACATTTTTGTCCTTAGGTCTAGGAATAAGATTCCATGTATCATTCTTCTTAATTTTTAGTAGCTCTTCTTTCATTGCTTCCATCCAATGTTCATCTTTGCATGCTTCATTTACACTATTTGGCTTAGTCTTTGATATCAAACAGTATTCTTCTTCAATTCTTCTCCTAGTTTGAACACCTTTGTTCTTATCACCTATAATCTAATCTTCTGAATGATTCATTCTTACATACCTTGGAGTCTTAGGATGTTCTTGAACTTCGGGATATTGTGATCTCACTTCTGCACTTTCACTAGTTCCTTCCTCTTGGCTTTCTTGATTCACCAGAATGATCTGAACTTGATTATGAGTCTAAACTAAGCTGATATTTTGATCATCTCAATCATATCCACAGGTTCTAGATGGTCTAACTGTGTCTTCATCAACCTTGACATTAGCACTTTCAACTACTTTCCTCAATATTTTTTTGAAGCAGCAAAAGGCTTTAATTTTAGTAGAGTAACCAAGAAAGATTCCTTCATCACTCCTAGCATCAAAATTTCCTATATCTTCATCTCTTTTGATATAGAATTTACTCCCAAATTGTTTGAAGTATCTAATAGTAGGCTTATGACCAAACCATAGCTCATAAGGGGTCTTACCAATATCACCTTTGATATGTACCCGATTGAGAGTAAAAAAAATAGTCACAACTTATCTCTAGTAGATATGTGGGAGATTACCTTCCAACATCATAGTCCTAGGAGCATCTAGAACTATCCTATTCTTCCTTTCCACAACTCCATTTTTTTGAGGGGTCCACAGTGCAGACAACTATCTCTTTATCCCATGCTCTTCACAAAATGAATTAAACTCACCATAAATGATTTCACCACCTCTATATGATCTCAAACATTTAATCTTCAAACCTGTCTCTATCTCAACCTTAGCCTTAAAATTTTTGAATTTCTCTAGAGCTTCATATTTTTCCCTTAAGAAAGCAACCCACATCAATCTAGAATAATCATCAATGAGTAACTTGAAATAGTTGTCTCCTTGTAAAATTCTGACTGATCAATATGCACAAGGTCCAATACTTCATTTTAAAAATGTTGTTTACTTTGAAATAAAATTATATTTTTCTTCCCTAACTAGCATTCCTTGCATATGGTATTAGTAGGATTTACAAACTTAGGAAGATCTCTCACAGCCTGAGTAGAAATTATCTTGATAATATTGTCAAAGTTTACATGAAACAATCTCCTATGCCACAACCAACTTTCATCAAATTGAGCAATCAAACAACCTTTACTAGCAACACTCAGGTGAAAGATATTACCTTTTTTTTTTGTACCTGATGCAATCATATTTATAGAAATCCCTAATATTCTACATTTTCCATCCTTGAATTGAATATTGTATCCCTTGTCAACCATCTATCCAACACTTAAAATATTATGCTTCAATCCTTCCACATATAGAAAATCATCAGTATTATTCCTACCATCAAGGCAAGTGGGTCCTCTACCACAGATTACACTAGCTTCATCATCACCAAATATTACAACACCACCATCATACTTTTCAAGACTCATAAATTTACTTTTATCACCTATCATGTGATGAGTGCATCCACTATCAATCACCCATTCATATTTTTCTTCAATTCTGGCAGCTAGAGCTTTCTCCTCATTCATGCAACTAGTAGATTCAATAGGTACTGGATCATTTTCCTTGATAGAAATAAATACCCATTCATCTTCACTTGCATTCCCTTTATCAGATTAATCATTTGTCACACCTTCATCGACAACATAATAGAAATTTATTTGGAATCTAGGCTTGTTAGGTCTCAGCTTAGGAACTCTTTCTGGACACCTTGAGGCAAAATGACCTATCTTATTTCAAGAAAAAAATTTAAGAGGCATTTTCCCTTTATACTGACCTTCTCCTCTAGGTACCCTCTTGACAACAAGTGCTTCAAGCTCATCTAGTTTTCTCTCTTCTTCTTCAATCTCTCTCATTTCCTTCTCATACTTGGACAAACTTCTAGAGGAAATTTTTCCCGAATCATATATTTACTTATCTTTTCCGGAGGTAGTAGCTTTGAATGTAGATTTTATCTTAGGAAGAGAATCACCAAACTCACTTAACTCAAAAGAATCAAGCTTACCAATCAACATGTCTCTGGTTACATTTGTCACAGTCCGGATCTCCTCAATAGCAAAACATTTGTGTTTGTATGCAGTAGGCAAGGATCTGAGCACTTTAGCAACAAAGCCTGATTCTTCCAATGTTCCACCAACACATCTTATATTACACACAAGTTAATTCACTCTCTGCATAAAAGCACTGATGTTCTCATCTTCACCCATTTTCAATGTTTCATATTTCCCTTTTAGACTTTGTAGCTTAGCAATCTTCACATGGGTATCACCTTCATACAAAGTTTCCAAATTTTTCCAGATCTCATCAGAAGTCTTCATATCCATTACATTTTTCATCTCGAAATTAATTAGAGCACTCAACAATGCTTCCTTAGCCCTAATATTATACTTGACATATTTGATCTCACCTACAATAGAAGGGCCATTTTGTGGGATGATATATCTATTCTTTGTAATTTTCCAATAAGGTTCACCAATGCATCTCAGATGACACTCCATTCTAGTCTTCCATAGAGAATAATTAGTTCCATCAAATCTCAGACTATCCTTCTTATATGTCGCCATCCTAGATCACCTCAAGCTATTAAACTTCTTCCAAGGAACCTACTCTGATACCAATTGTTGGCAACACAAGGGCAGATAACTGAGAGGGGGGGGGGTGAATCAGTTGTCACAAAAATTTAAACTTATTAATCTTATTTTCAGATCTAATAACTAAACATGAAAGCATAAACCATCATCACATCAAAAACACACATAACACCAAGATTTTTGTGTGGAAACCCTGTTAGGGGAAAAACCACGGTGGAGGTTAATCCACAAGTTTATACTTTGTTAAAAGTATTGCAATTGAGGAATGCACATGCATTCAGGAACACTGCCTAGAGCTCACTGCTCAAATACAAAAAGGCTTACTACCCAAAGGAAGACACACTGTCTTATAGAAAGATTCAGATTACATCCACAAGATTTTGAACTGAGAAAATAACATTTGCTCATGCCTGATTATAGTTCCAGTTAAGCACATAAACTATGCTCACTCTTCTTCACAATTAACTTCTACCTTGAAATTATTAGAACATTATTCACCCACAGGACTCACACGCTTCACTTCACCATTACATCAAATGATATAAGCAATCACTCATATATATCTACAACCAAGAATAACATCATCTACATGTCAACTTCAATAAAATATGAAATTAATACAAAGTGTTGGCCCAAAACATAAATAATTATCAATGTGAATCAACCAATCTTAGCCACGACATAGTGAGGACCTAAAATAACATCCTCGAACATGAAAAATATTCAATAATTATTCCTCAAAGATCCACAACATGCTACAATCACCCTGTCGGCCATGAACATGAAAAACATGAACACCAAAAAGAAAATCACCAATCACGACCACAATGATCAATGTAGATGTACAACACAAATAGAGAACAATATAGAAACATCCACAAGCATCATGAATCACTAGAGAAGCATTCAAAACAACTAAACTTACTAGAATTACATCACCCTCTTTTAGGAACACCAACTGAAGCAACAAAAAAACTATTAGAACATAGATACTCATAACTCGATCAAATCTTCATACGGATCTCAGAAACTTGACATGGATAAACTAGATATACTTGAAAACAAACCCTTTAATCCACAACCTTTGATCATCAACATACTGAGCTAGCCAGCATACTGAACTTCACTTCCCCACTGACAACCTGCAACTTATTTTATTACAATTTTCTCAATATCCTCGACATATACAGCCTCTAATGCATTGATGCCAATAGTTTTGACATCAATGACAACCACATATCAGAAACATCCAATAATTATTAATTGAGACAATGCACTATAACTTATAACGTTTAACAAAAAAAGTTACACTTCTTTTGTTTTGTTTTGTATTGTTTATGTTGCTTATAGTTTTGTTTTCCTTTTAGTGTGTGCTCTTCATTTTGTTTTATGTTGTTTGGTTATAAAATTATGTCACTCTATTCAATTCATCTATCAATATTTACATCTATTCTTATGTATAATTGTGGACATGTTTGTATGCATATATACATCTACATATTAATATAGATAATCATATACACATGCAATTGAATTTTGTTAGCGAATACAACATGCTGATACACATTTGTGCAATATCATTTGTTGTATCATTATGAGCATTGATAATTTGTATATTGTATAGTTATCTTCACAAGTATAGTTGATCATGTAAGGCATTTGTAGCATGCTTATACACCTATTGTCTTTGTCACATATACAAGTATTTACATTAATTTTCTTGTATTCTTTTGAATGTTTCTGCTCATCTGATATATGTGCTTTATAATATTTTGATGTTGCTTAAATGTTTTGTATCCCTCTTTTGCATGTCCTTTCATAAAGTCATATTGAATTTGAATATAATATGTTTCTTGGCTATAATGTGTGTTCCCTTCAACCCATACTTATTTCAATCTTGTGTGTGCTTTTAATCTTCTGATGGTGATTGAATGTTGAAGCTAGATCTCCATTCATAAAACCATATCAGATATGGTTGTCTTTGATTTTATTAGAGTAACATAAGTTCATTATTGTTACCATATTTACTATATAATTTTCAATGATGACTCTTCTCTACTGATTGTGCAATACTTTTTTGTTTTTGCTTGAGTCCAGGTTATTAAAATCTAGCCTAGAAGAACGTATTGTTTCTTGTATCATTATGATCATTGATAATTTGTATATTGTATAGCTATCTTGTAAAGTACCATTGATAATTTAAGACATCTACAACATGCATATACATCTATACATTATTGCATCTAAAAATGTGAGGATGAAGAAACATAGGGGCTATTTTGTCCGACAGAGAATGTGGGGAAATGCTATAAAATTCGTGGCATTTTTCATGACTTTAAAATTCATGGAATTTTCCATGAAATTACAAATCATGTTGTTTTTCATGGATTTTATAGTATTTATAACTACATGCACTAGAGTTCAAGAGTGTTTTATGCATATACCTCAAATTTTTCACATGATGATTATGTGCATTAGATGATGCGTATACATCTACTTCAGCACGGGTGCTCCAAAAAATATGTTCATCACTCCCAACCATATTTAATGTTCACATGTATGCAAATATATGTATATCTAAAGTAAGTCGCACACAACATACATATATCTCTACATTTAAACTTGTTCCTACATGCAAGTATAAGTATAAATAAATATATATATATATATATATATATATCACATAGAAATAGCTATATGTCTGTTTAATACCTTTTAATGTATATGTGCTTGTATGAAGATATGTATCTATTTCTCTGTGCTTATATGTATATATGTATGTGCTTACATGTATTGAATTTTTTTGGTGTGGATATCTATGTGTATTATGTGCAAACAATATTTCCATAGTGGTTACTCACAGTCCCCATAGCAGTTGATGCTATAGAACAACAGTCAACAATGCCTGATTGAAAGTAACATAAACTATTTTATTTCTTTGTAAGTCTTAGATGGTACATGTTATTGCAACCATCGCCACTACATCCATACCATAATACTATATAGTTATCTTCACAAGTATCATTGATCATTTAAGCCATCTATAGCATGCATATACATTTGTACCAAAAAAATTGTGCACATATCTAGATATCTATTGCTTGGATATACACATTCAAAAAAATAAATCTACAAATATAATTATATCAAAATTAAGCTGCACACAACATACATAAATGTCTACATTTAAACTTGTTCCTACATATAAGTATATATATATATCACTTATAAATAGCTATATGTTTATGTTTTATACCTTTAGATGTATATGTTCTTGTATGCAAATATGTATCTATTTCTTTTTGCTGCTATATTTGTAATACATTCAGGTATATATCTATCAATATATTCTTTATTAGGTGTATATATATGCACTCCATGCCTTCCATGCATACTTAGATCTCTATTGCTTGCATATATATATACATAGAAAAAGTGTCTGCACATATGTGTGTATATGAAATTAGTTGCACCCAACATAGATATATATCTACATTTACACTTATATATATATATGTACATTTACACTTATATGTGTGTGTGTGTGTGTGTGTGTGCTCACATGTATTGGAAAGTTTGGGTGTGGATATCTATGTGTGTTATGTGCAAAAAACATTTCCACAGTGGTTGCTTGCAATATTGATAGCAACTGATGCTACACAACAACAGTAAACAATGCCTAATTGAAAATAACATAAACGATTTTATTTCTTTGTTAAGTTTTAGATGGTAGGTGTTATTGCAACCATCACTGCTACATGAAAACCATACATGTAATAATATTCTCATTCCATAGGAATTCTCAAGACAATGAAAATAGTGAAAATTTTATAATACCAAATACTGAGACTTGAACTTGCGTAGCAAAATTCATGTTTCTCAGAGCAATAAAACAAATGCTTGACAAAGGAGAAAATCGTCTATTGCATCGATATACACATGCAACAAAAAAAAATTGTGCAAATATATATTTATCTAAACTAAGATGCCACAACATACATATATATCTACATTTATACTTGTTGATACATCTAACTACATTTTCACCTACATATATATGTTCTCACATGTATTGACAAGTATAGATGTGGATATCTATGTATTTTGTGTGGCTGAAGCTACAAACTAATAGTGAAGAATGCCTAATTGAAAATAACATAAACTGCTCAATTTCCTTGGTAATTTTTAAATGCTAGATATTATTGCGACCATCACCAGTAAATGGAACCCATACATGAAACAATGTCACTGTGTCAAGCTATGCAAAGTGATGTTTATTTCCTGTGCTCGGGAAACATACATATATATCTACATTTAAACTTATCTATATATGTTATCACATGTATTGAAAAGTTTAGGTGTGGATATCTATGTATGTTTTGTGCAAAAAACCTTGTCACAGTGGTGGATGATAGTGTTGATAACAACTTGAGCTATAAAACAAGAGTCAACAAAGCCTTATTGAAAATAACATAAACTGTTCAATTGTTTTGGTAAGTTTAGAATGCTAAATATTATTGTGAGCATTGGCACTATATGGAAACCATACATGAAACAATTTTTTCATGGTAGGTTGTGCCAAGTGAAGTTTATTTCCTCTTCTCTCATGGTCATTTCTATATTAACAATTCCAACTATGGATATATATGTGTGTTGTCTACATATAAATTTAGATGCATATATATATGTATAGATTTTTTATTTCTAAGCATATATGTAGACTGTTTTATTTCTGTGCAACCATCACCACTACATGGAAATCATAAATGAAATAATCTTGTTGAACCTATTGAACAACAATCAACAATGCATGGGTATCAACTCCTTCCTATGCTTATTATATTTGAAGGATAGATGTTATTTTTTTGAGCCACTCACCAAACCCCCGAGCAAGAACATACATTATCCACCACTATGTTCAATGGTTAGACTAATGTTTCATATTACAGTAAATATACATCCTATCATTCTAATAATTCCATGCAACCATTCCCAACAGTGCCTTATCGAAAACAACATAAACTATTTAATCACCTTACAACCATCGCCACTATATGGAGATCATAAATGAAACAATATAGATAAAGCCAAAGAAAAACAATCAACAATGCCTTATGGAAAATATCATAAACTATATAACCTAAACTGTTTTATTTCCTTGCAACCATCACCGCTATATGGAAAGGTGCATCTAACTTCAGATACATATATACTCGTACTATAGGTTTTTTTTTGCAACTGCATATATATGCATTGCATGCAATGGATGCATATGTAGGAATTTATTGCTTGTTAGGCTAATAGGCTTATTGCAGGAACACTGAGGCCATGAATTTTGCTAGCCTTCCTAGTTTTCCAAACTCCCGCCATTCAACTCCTAATCAAATGGGAAAAAAGGTAGCGAGTTTGAAATTAAGAAAATGAAAAAATAAATGCGCTTGGCACATCAATAGAGAAGGCCAAAAAAATTGAACATTGGCTAGCAAGGCTTGGAACATTGACATTAATTTATGTATTCTTTCTATATAGTGGCAATGGTTTGGTCATGGTTGTAATAACACCTGCCACTTAATACTTGAGAAAACATGGTCAAGCAATAAAATAGTTTGCACAATTTTTGATAGGCCATTGTTGGGTTTCATTCTCTGGCTTTACCTACTATAAGAGCTTTGAGCCATCATAGTGACTTTCATATTATTTTCCCTATGTGCAGATATGTATGTATGTGATATTAGATGCAGGAAACATTCATATATACTCCATATATTTATTCTTTTGGGATTACCAATTTAATTCACTTTTCTTATTGGGAGCCGCTTATGTATATTGTCTACATCTAACTCAACATACATACATTTCTACACATAATTTTTGTGTGTACATATATGCAAGAAACATATTTCTACATATGCACCCAAATTGATATATATGTATCTGAAGTTAGATACACCTCTTTGGTTATTACTTCTTTCAGCCTCAAAAAACAATTCTAAGAATGGTAGGTTGTATATTAAGCATAATATGAAACATTGATCTAATCATCGAACACAATGGTAGATAATGTATGTTCTTGCTCAGGGGGCTTGGTGAGAGCCTATGAGTCTGCATGACCCAATATGGTAAGGTGGAGATTAGGCCTTCTTTTGTTGTGTTTCATTTTATATTTCCTATGTGGAGATGTGTATATTTATGAGATTAGATGCAAACAAAATTCATATGTATGATACACTGTATATTAAGTCCGATATTAAACATTGATCTCAACATTGATTACCGTGCTAGATAATTTATCTTCTTGCTCGGGGGTTTTTTGAGAGTCGTCAAGGCTCCATAAGACAATATGGTATGGTGGAGAGCAATACTTATTTTAGTGTGTTTCATTTTATTTTCCCTATGTGTAGATATGTTTCTATGTGAAATTTGATGCAACCAACATTGATATATAGTCCAAATGTACATTCCTTTCCCACAAAAATTAATTGTTACTTGGCATGGCTTGGCCCTTTGTCCATTCATCTAAAACTTGCTAGACATTGATCTCAACATTGATTATAGTGCTAGACAATTTATCTTCTTTCTTGGGGGTTTGTTGAGAGCCCTCGAGGCTCCATGACACTATATGGTAGGGTGGAGAGCAAGCCATCTTTTAGTGTGTTTCATTTTATTTTCCCTATGTGCAGATATGTTTCTATGTGAAATTAGATGCAACCAACATTCATATATGGTCCAAATGTACATTCCCTTCCCATAAAAATTAATTGCTACTTCACACGGCTTGCCCATGTGTCCATTCATTCAAAAATTAGTGAAACACTTGACAAAAGAATGGGTATATATGTTTCATTTGACAGTTGCAATTTGCTTGTTCGAGAGAAACATTGTACATTTATTCAAATTGTTGGTGTTAACTGAAACATGTTGTACCTATTCTTGTGTGAAGAAATTGTCTTGGGCCTATGATTTCCAAGTTATTTTTGTGAAAAAAGAGAAAAATAACATCCAAAACATATGTGAAATTAGATGCAACCAACATTCATATATAGTACTGCCTATTATGCATGCAAGGAATGCAACAGATATATATAAACAAAATCTATACTAATATATATGTATATGAAGTTACATGCACTTTTTGAGGCAAGATGCTCTATTTTATAGTCTTCAACAAAAAAAAGTTTATATGTGCACATGTATATCTCTTTAGCTACACTTTTTCTCTTATAGTTGGTGTTTGCAAGATGCTCTATTTCATAGCCTTCAACCATTTTTTTTTTATATGTGGACATGTATATATCTAAAATTGGTTACAGACAACCTCCATATATATACATCTTTCAAAAAAAATATTTCCTTGCTTCCTCTCTGTCACACCCATATGAACATGTGTTTAGAACTTGTCCTCTTGGTTCTTCTCGTCCATCATGCTACTAAACAATTGTGACTTTTTGACTTGGATTAATCTCTATAGCTACATTGTTGCTCTTTAAGTTGGTGTTTGCAAGCACTTTATTGTTTTCATCATATTATGCTTCTAGGCTCTTCAAACGTGTTCAACTTCTAGTCCTACATCAATTGTGAAAAAAAAATCTAGAAAAACACCAAACAACCCAACTCTATTATGCATATCATAGAGACTACATCTATGAAAATTGTCGACCCAAATACTTGCAACAAACACCCACACTAGCTCATCCTTCCTTGGATAATTTTTAGAATTATAGCCTATATATTAAGTGTAATATGAAAATTTTATCTCACCATTGATCGCAGTGGTGGATAATGTATACTTTTTCTCAGGGGTTTGGTGAGAACCTTTGAGGCTCCATGACCCAATATGGTAGGGTGGAGAGCAGGCCTTCTTTTGTTTTGTTTCATTTTATTTTTCCTATGTGTAGATATGTACATATATATAAGTTTGCATCTATCTATATATGTATATTGTCAGCATCTAATCTGACATACATACATTTCTACACATAGTTTTTGTGTGTTTACATACCCAAGCAATAGATATCTACATATGCAACCAAAGCATGCAATGCAGATATATGCAGTTGCAAAGAAAAATCTATACTGATATATATGTACTTGGAGTTAGATGAACCTTTTTACTTTTAATTTCTTTCAAAATCAAAAAGAAATTCTTAGAATGACAGGCAATATATTAACTATAATATGAAACATTGATTAAACCATTGATACATCCAACACATGCAATTCATATATATGTAGTTGCAAAACAAAATCTATACCAATATATATCTATCGGAAGTTGGATGCACCTTTTTAGTTATTATTTCTTTGAGCCTCAAAATGGAATTCTTAGAATAATAGGCTATATATTACTTGTGTAATATGGAACTTTCATCTAACCATTGAACATGGTGGAGAACAGGCTTCCTTTCGTTGTGTTTCATTTTATATTTCTTATGGAATTCTTAGAATTATAGGATGTGCATTAAGTGTAATATCAAACATTGATCTAACCATTGAACATAGTGGTCGATACAAACAATTTGTTGGTTGCATCAAATTGTTTATCCCTACAAGCACATGACAATGGTGTATGTTTCTCCATTCAAAAAAACCATTTTCAATGTTATGGTTGGCTTGGTTTTCACACTGTACATATCTACATTTTTTTTCTTTCTGGTAATTTCTTCTTATATGTGCCCATGTTTGTTGAACAGATTCCTGCATATGCATCCAAGTCATGCAATGCCTATATATGTACTTGCAAACAAAATCTATACTGATATATATGTATTTGGGGTTAGATGCAACATTTTAGTTATTATTTCTTTGAGTCTCAAAAAGGAATTGTTAGAATAACAATACAAAATCTATACTAATATATAGGTATCTGAAGTTAGATGTACCTTTTTAGTTATTATTTCTTTAAGTCTCAAAAATGAATTTTTAGAATGATAGGTTGTATATTAAGTGTAATAAGGAACGTTGGTTTCACTATTGATCAAAGTGGTGGGCAATGTATGTTCTTGCTCGAGGGTTTGTTGAGAGCCCATGAGCCTCCATGACCCAATATGGTAGGGTGGAGAGCAAGCTTTCTTTTTTTGTGTTTCATTTTATATTTCCTATGTGCAAATGTGTATTTTTGTGAGATTAGATGCAAACAACATTCATATGTATGATAGACTATATATTGAGTGTAATATTAAACATTCATCTCAACATTGATTTAGATGCGCCTTCTTAGCTATTATTTCTTTGAGCCTCAAAAAGGAGTTGTTAGAATGATAGGTTGTATATTAAATGTAATAAGAAACATTGGTTTCACCATTGATCAGAGTTGTGGAGAATGTATGTTCTTGCTTGAAGGTTTGATGAGATCCCATGAGGCTTCATGACCCAATAAGGTAGGGTGGAGAGTAGGCCTTCTTTTGTTGTGTTTCATTTTATATTTTCTATGTACACATGTTTATGTTTGTGAGATTAGATGCAAACAACATTCATATGTATGATAGGTTGTATAGTAAGTGTAATATTAAACATTGATCTCAGCATTGATTATAGTGCTAGAAAATTTATCCTCTTGCTTGGGGGTTTGTTGAGAGCCCTCAAGGCTCCATGATGCAATATGGAAAGGTGGAGAGAAAGCCTTCTTTTAGTGTGTTTGATTTTATTTTCCCTATGTACAAATATCTATCTATGTGAAATTAAATGTAGTAAATGTTGATATATAGTCTTGCCTATAGCACACATGCCCCGTTCAGAACATGGACCCTCTCTTTTCATCTTCATCAAGTCACTTTTTTCCTTCACCTCATTTTGCGTACCCCTATTTTTTAGTGTCAAAATGGTCAGGACCCTAAGAGTCATCATCTTCAGTTGACCAAGTTTTACCATCCTAGAAATTTACAAGTCTTTTGCCTTCACGGAGTTCCTCTAGCAATTTTCCTTAAGTTCTTAAGGTTGGAGCCTTTCACACCATTCAGGTTTCCTATTGTGAAACTCTATCCTCTATTCACCATTTTCTTGACAGTGAGCTTGGGCCGTCCACCTACCTTGTGGGACCCACATTATCCATCATCATCCTGTTGCCAAATCATTAAAAGGTGAACCATTAATTGTCACCTGCATCGCAAAGCCCGCCTTTCCTGCCACCGATTATTTTGAAATGCATGTTCACCAACCTCGTTGGTCGCTGTACAACATTTAATGCTGGCAATTAATGTTAAGTTTTCTATAAATAGTGAGGATCCACCTGTCATTTTCATCGACACCTAGTCAGAAATTATCAGCATGACTCATGCCTTCATCGCCTTCATGCCCACCTCGCTTCAAGGATGAATTCCATTTCTTTTGTCATCGCATTTCATCGGGTTCACTAGGTGAATTCGTCACTACCTAGCCCGTGCATCCTTTCTGAGTTAGGTTTTTTTTTAAATGTTAAAATCATGAGGAAAAACTCTAAAATCTTAAAATGGTTGAGAAGACATGTAAAATCTACATGAAACTCATGAATTCAAAATTGAAAATTGTTAAATTTTGGCCTCCAAATACCCATGCGGAATTTTCATTCTCCATGGCTTTGTTAGGACTCAAAAACTCAGGTTTGAACCAAACGAGGTTGCCAAGCTCTTGACTCATTTTTGGCTAACATACAAGGCCAATTAATATAATTGAACCTACTATGCTTTAGGCTTTGCTAAACCTAGGCGGGTGTACCTATGTAAATGAGGCAGACTTAAACTATGTGTTTCCTGCTTGAGCAATCTATCGACAATGAAAAATTGGAAGTGGAAAGATATAAACTTATTTGGTATGAATTGTATATATAATTCAATATGTTTAGTTAACAGATGTTGAATTCTAAAAAAATGATTTAATGAAACTAAGTGAATTAAAAATGGGTGAGACCAGTGCCCTATTGGGTATATGGAGTCCAATGAAGACTTACAAATTATGACCCATAAGGGAAATAACTCGAACTGTTTGGCACACTGATATAAGTTTATAACTTGTATAAACATGTAGGTAAATAGTTGAAAAACTCTACTTGAGATAGATTGACAACCCTAATTATATGGTTCTACTTATTGATCCAATTAAGACTTCCAAATTACTGTGATTGACTACAAGGATTTAATCTTTACTTAAAAGAACCAATTAATCATCTCACATGAATACAAAAAATGTGCATCGACAAACTACATATACTCTTGATATACCAGTTTAAATAACAGAGAAGGATTAAAATGGAGACAACCAAATAATTGAATAATTCTTACAAACAATTGATACCAAAATTAGGCAGCAAAATCAAACATCTTCATTGACTTCTTCAAAATTTATACATGCATCATGGTATTCACAGCATAAAAGTTTTGAAAATTATCTCTATTCTAACCGTTCTCACTTCTAACCCCTATTTTGTATCGAACTCATGCTTTTATACATTTTAGAGAGCTTTTCCCGCACCTTTTGGTTTCTATCTGTTTGTATTTTTACGAGAGGAAAAGAGTCGTGTCGTTTGATAATGAAAAATAAAACATAACTGGAAGATATTAACAATAATAAATCACAATGACTCTTTACCGCATTACCTCGCACCATCATTTCCACTGCTAGGGTACCGCTATCTACTTTGATGTCTTTGCATCCTCTACTGCTTTACCATGAGCTATATTTTTTCTCCCAGTGGTATAGCGATATGATCTTCTTTGACTGTCATCTCTACTGCTCTACCACAGGCACTATTCCGACCCTCCACGGTATAGCGGTCTCTTCCTTGTTTTGTTCCTCCTGCACATACCTCTCTACCACAGGCTAACTTTCCTCTCCATGCGGTATGATGGTCTCGCCTATCACAATATTCTCTTCCTATCACTCTAACATGGGCTTCATTTCTCCCTTCAGTAGTATCATGGTATGCCTAGCTCTGTTCTTTCTACCGCTCTACTGCGAGCTCCTTGTCAACCCTCCACGGTATGGAAGTTATCTTCCTGTACACCACGCAACCACAAGTCATGCTCTATCTATTGTGTGGTGTGGCAGTTTCTACCTTGACTTCACCACTTAACCGTGGGCTCTATTCCAACTCCTTGTGGTATAGCGGTCTGGTCTTTGGTGCCTTTTCTCACCACTCTATCGCGGGTGTAGACTTAACCATGCATAGTGTAGTGGTACACGGGGATAGCTTTCATTTTTTTGACTGTGCTACCGTGAGCTATTTTTCAAAGGGTTGTGGTAAAGAGGTAAATGGTGTTGACTAAGAAAGGTGGATGTTAAGGTAGTGATATGGTGGTAAAAGCAATTTTTGATATTATGGATGGTGCTAAAATGATTTTTCATGAAAAAGATAGCAAAATATTGGGTTCAAATGGATAAAATCCTTTCGAATTTTAATGAAAATTCTAGTTCTAATAGAAGATCCTATTTGGGATGAGTGATTTTCCAATAACTATAAGAAACCAGAATATAACTGGGAGAGTAGATCAAGACACCAAAGGATATGAAAAATGAAAGAGGAAGAAAATGGAGGAAGTGAAAAGTTGGGGGAGATGGAAAATGGAGGATGGAAATGACCCTACACTATTTTACATGGAAAGAAAACTTCTTCGTTTTCAATGAGGTAATTTTGGGATTGTCCATGTATTGGCAAGTCCCAACCCCTCTTGAATTCCTAAACTACTATGCATGGAAAAAGAATGTTTAAAGAGGCCTGTTAAGAATTGTCCATGCACTGGAAATCCTTTATCCTCTAGTACTCCTCAAGAGAAGAAATGCTTCAAGAAATTCCCATGTATAGGAAAATTCTACTCCTCTCCATACATATTCTACAAATAATAAGAGTCCTCCCCTCCTTTTCCAATGATCACAAAAGGACCCAACCACAAAGCTTAAAAATTGTCATGCTTTCCCTTCTCCTGACATCAGGAACTCCACATCAATACTAGATCATTTTCCTCAAATTTTTGATGTTTGGATTTTTTATCAAAAAGGTATTTCATCTATGATTGCAACTTCACATTCTGCTTCTAGGCCATTCTCCTTATTTCATTGAGTTCTGCAAGCTGCTCCATTCTTTCCTCCATTCATTCAGAAATATCCAAATCCTCTTGCAGAATAAAATTATAAACTAGTAAAAGGTTATGTACTGGAATCTTGGCTTGTGTCCCATATACCAATTCAAATGGAGACTTTCCAATTTCCTTTTTTATTGTAATCCTATCTTCCCACACAACCATTCTCAACTTTGAGTCCCATGCCTTTTTATTTGTATCTAACAACCTCCTTATTATCTTTAAAATAATTTTATTACTTGATTATGCCTAACCATTTGCTTGTGGATGATAAGGGCATAAGAAATAATAATTCCATATGTATTGGAAAAATCTCTGAATTCATCAGATCTAAAACAAATCCTATTATCTGTGATCAATCTTACCGGTGTGCCAAATCTAGCTATGATATTCTCCATTAGAAAGTTCTCCACAACCTTGCTTGTTGCTTGTTTGGTTGGGATAGCCTCCACCCACTTAGTAAAATAATTTGTGGCCACTAATATCCATCTATGTCCTCCACTTATCTTTTCTTGTATTTCTCCAATGAAATCAATTCCCCATTGGTGGAAAGGGGCTTCTACTTGCAAAGGTCTAAGTGACAAGGCTCCTTGATACTTCAATTTCCTTGAAAACTTCTAACAAGCCTCACATTTCCTCACATGTGCAAAAGAGTCATTAAAAACTCTAGGCCAGGTAATAGCCAGCCCTAAGAATCTTATGTGCAGTGGTTTTGGCAGAATAATTTCCTCCACACACCCCTTCATTCATCTCCCTCAAGACATGTTTTTCTTGTGATTCATTTAGAGACAATAGTAGAATTCCATCCCTATTCTTCCAAAACAGATCCCCTTCTATAAAAACATACTTATATGATTGCATCTTCAAAGTTCTCTTTTGATTATCATTCAAGCCCTCAAGACATTTCATGTGCCTAAGATAATACATTATGTTTGTGTACCAAGAAGTAAGTTCAATACTTGCAATTGCATTCTCCTCACCTTCTATATCGTAGATTTGATTTACTTCAATGTTTGTTTATGCCATTAGCCTAGCCAAACCTTGTCCTCTTAACAACTTGGTAATCTGAATTTCCATATTGAACTCTTGGATTTTATTAATCCATCTACATCTTTTCCCTCTCACCTTCGTCTATACCAAGATATCTTTCACAGTTGCATGTGGGACATAGGCAATTACTTTAGCTCCAACAAGATATGGTCTAAAAGCTTTTTTTTCTTTGACCAATGTGAAGGCTTGTTTTTCCATAATGCCATATTTCAATTATGATCCCTACAAAGATTTGCTAGAAAAAGATACAGGTTGCTCATGATCTTCATCATTCTTCTGTAAAATAACAACTGTTATGGTGTGAAATGAAGCAAAAGAAAATATCTGAAAAGGTTTGGTAAAATTAGGGGACTTTAGGATGGGAGCTTCTTTGATAGTTCTTTTTATAGATATAAAGGCTTCCATGGCTTCAGCAGTCCAATCTAGCTTCTCTCCATTTTTTAGCATCTTGGATATAGGTTTAACAATCTTAGAAAAATTGGATACAAATCTCCTAACACAGTTAATTTGACCAAAAAATGATTGGATTTCTTTGACATTTTTAGGAATAGGCATTTTTTCTATAGATTCTACTCTTTCAAGGTCTATCCTAATCCCATCTTTTGATACAATATGTCCCAAAATTTTACCCTTTGTAATAGAAAAATGACATTTTTTAGGATTAAGACTAATAGCATATTCCAAAGCCTGATGAATATCTTCTCCAAGTGCCTCACATGATCCTTTTCCCTTTTGGAATAAGCAGTAAGATCATCCTGATACACCACCATTATAGCATTAATTAGATCTACAAATGCCACATCCATGGCCCTTTGAAAAGTGGCCTTTGCATTCGTGGGACCAAATGGAATTCTAACATAAACATATGTCCCCCATGGTGTAGTAAACATTGTTTTGTATTGCTTAGACTCTTTGACTTTAGCCTGATTATATCTAGAAAACCCATCCATCATTGACATCAACTCACACCCTGTTGCTTTGTGCAATATTGCCTCCATATTTGGGAGAGGATAATTATATTTAAGGGAAGCAACATTCAAATTAATGAAATCTACACATAATCTAATATCCCTATTTTTATTTCTTATTGGAACTAGGTTTGAGACCGATGTTGAATGTCTAATGGGTTTAATAATACCTCCATCTCTGATTTTTTCCAGTTCTTCCTGCATCTTAGGTTCCAAAGTTCTATTAATAGGCCTCTTCCTTTGTCTCAATGGTTTCGTATTCGGTTTAAGTGGAATCTCATGCTAGAAAAGTTCTTCTCTATATGCCTCGAGATCCTCATAAGACAAATAAAACACATGTTTGTATTTTCTCAATAATGCAATCAACATTATCTTGATGGTTGGACTTATCTTCTTTCAAATGTAGACCTTTTTTGGTGCTAACTTAGTTCCTAGATTTATTTCTTCAATATATTCTCTCTTGACCAATGTTTGCTTCATGAGAGTGATCATTCCCATCATACACTCTTTCTAATACCACAAGCCTTTCTGGGAGCTTGTTGGTTTTAAGCTGAAAGACTTCCTTCCCAAATACAGTCTGTTTCACATCCACTTCTTCCATAAAAGCATTGAAATCAATCTCCTATGCCTCATATTGATCTATACAATGAAGAAACTTTAAAAGGTCAATATCATCATTGAAAACTTGTCAGTTGTATATGTTGTCAGGGATAGCAAGTATTGTTTTGAATTTAACCTGAGATATTCCAGCCAAAGTAATATCATCTCTTTTCAAGGCTACATTAGCCAAAAGGTCTACCATCAAATTTTCTGATCTATCTATCCAATCAATTAAGAAAGCATCAAATAATTCAATTTTATCCCACACAAAATTTCTAGATTGTTTCAATCTCTTGTTCTTTGCAACATATCTTGATTTGATTTGCGAGACAACTAGCTCATAATCTCCCAGGATAGTTAGCAATTTGATCTTGTGCTTGACAAACATATTTAGACCAATCAACAAGGCCTCATATTCTGCCACATTATTTGTACACTCAAAGGTTAACAAAAATAAATATTTGAATGTTACACCTTCAAGTGATATAAAAACTACTCCAACTCCATTGCCTTCCTGGCTGCATGCTCCATCAAAATACATTTTCCACACATCCTATTGATCTTTAGAAACATGCTTATCAAGTGGGTCAATATTTGCTAATTCAGGCTGAGATGGTTTCACTCTGAAACTCCCTAAATCCACATCATAGAAATAATTGAGCTGTTCTTGAGGAATATACTCAACAATCTGATTCATCCTTGGTTCTCTATACAACTTAACTTCTTCACCATTGAATGGTATTATGTCATAGGATAAATCAAACTATACATTGCCTCCAATCACTGCAATCCATTGTCTTGAAAAAAGAATTCCAAAATTGAGGAGGTGTGTCAATCACAGTTATATAAATATTATAAGTTACATGTGGGTAAGTAGCCAATTTCACTTCCACATATTTCATAATTCCCACAACCGGGACAGGTTTACTATCCATGGCATAAAATTTACCACCCTCAACATCTACCCACATACCAAGTTGTTTCATCACCCCTAATTGCATAATGTTCATAGAAGCACTTGAATCTATCATACAATTTCTTACCAGCTTGTCATTTATGAGTAGGGTAATAAAGAATGGATCAATTTGTGGTGGATTCATCAATGCATCACTTAGACAAACCTATGGAACTTTTATCTTTTCCTTCCTATTACTAATTTCAGAATCCTCCTTATTTTCAAGGTTTGTATTTTTATTAACCCCACTAGACATTATTTGAATAACATTCTCCCTATACTCTTTAATCTTCATCATTTCAAGTAATGGGACATACATTTTTACCTAGGACAAAGCTTGCATGAAATCAAAAGAGGCACCTTATGTTCTGATCATCCTCTTTTTCTCTGTTGACTCTCCTTTGTTCTCCTATTTCTCCTTTTTGTTTGTCTAATCTGAATTTTGTTTGTCCTTGGGAAATTCTTTGTTTTCTTCCTTATGGACATACTTTGTTCTTTTTTATCAAACTTCTTATCATCTGTCCTTTTTGAAGCTTCCTGGGGCATTTTCTTATTCTTCAAAAATATTCCTCTTGGGACACCTTCATTCTCATTTACTATTCTATTTCTCAACCAATATCTTCTTTTGGCTTGCTCAACTACTGAAATAGTTAACCTTTTAATTTCTTCCTTAGTCGATCTCCTTACATTACACCTATTTGTTTGATATTATGTACTAGGAGGACATTTTTCATTATCGCTTTCTTCATGATCATAAAAAAATTGTTGTTCTGCCATATGGACATTGTACTTTTGGTGATCAACATCATACTCATACCTTCCTTTTGAAGATGAGTATCCCTACTCAGCAAAGTGAAGAGTGTGGGAAGTTAAATTCATATTATGGTCCTCTTCATTGTTGTCTTTTGGTATGTCTTTTCCTGGTATTGATTGAGCTACAATACAATTCTCTAGGGAATGTGGCAAGTCACAAACTAAGCACCAATGACTATTATCTACCATATACACCCCTCTTTTCTTTAAAGGATCAAGTGTCTCTCTATTCCTTGGCCTATCCATCACTAGATTTCCATCCTTCCAATTTTTATTATATGGCATTTCATGCAACCTTGGCCTTTCATTTCTGTATGTATTTTCTTGCCTATTTGGAGGAATATACTGGGGGCCCCTAGGATTATCCCTCTTGCCAATCATTCTTGTAGCTTTCCTATTATTTTCAATAGTTAGTGCTATCTTTTGAGCTTCAGCTAAATTCCTGGGACACCTGTTCCTAAGCTCATATCCTATCTTAGGATCAAAATCTTTTAAATAGATACTTAATGCAGTAGGATCAACTAATTTGGATTCAGGAGGTATCTTATTATGCAATTTAGAAAATCTTTGGTTGAAGTCATAAGCTAACTCATTCTGATGCTTCTGGATAGTTACCAATTCATGTAGGGAAAAATTTGGTGCACATTGATTCCCATACTGCTCAAGGAACTGTTCATAAAACTCTTGAATGGAGTTAATAGAAGTTGTTGGAAAAATGTTAAACCAATCTCTAGCATCTTCAATCAATGACATCATAAACAATCTCATCTGCACATCCTCATATTGCATATCCAAGTCTTGAATAAATTAAAGCTCCTTAGGTGTTCTTCAACTGTTATTGCACTACTTCCTGTGAATTTTGGAACAAGGCTTCTCCAACTGTTATCCATGGGATAAGGATATATTTGAAATCCAACCAAATCAAATTGTCTAATAATGGTTGTGTATGGTGGAGGAGGTGGATTTTGAGGATGCTGGTACTGGAACAATGGATTTTTGTGAGGTAGTGGCACATATTGCTGACCTTGTGGGGGCCTGTGTTGTTGACCATGTGGAGGCATGCATTTTTGGTGAGGGGGTGACTGAGCATTTTGATATTGTGGTGGAGCATTTGGGGGTCTATATTGATTCCCTGATTGATTTTCTTGTGCTCTTGTGGGATTTGAAGGTCATGCATTATTATTCCTCTACCTATGAGGAGGAACATATTTAGGCAAATTAGCCATCAGAGTATTGATATGGGTTATCTACAACTTCAATTCTTCAAGCTCTTTTATTGCTTGGATCCTTTGCTCATACTCTATTCTTGCTCTTTCCACTTCTTGTCTTTCATTTGTCAATCATGCATTTATCTCATCCTGAGCCATTTGTTCATAGTTCTCTTCAGAGGCTGCTTCATAGCCAAGTCCATCTTGATTCTCTTCAAGTAATGCCATTTTCTGATCATATTCATGTTGTCTACTTTCCCTTTCAGCCTCAAATCCAGCCATGAAGTCCTCAACTTTCTTGGGGTCTGGTTGAAAGAAGGGATTCCTCTTTTCCTCAAGAGTGTGAGTTTCTCTAGATGGGTTGTTTTTAGTTGCCAGTGTACCATAGGAATTATGTGTCTTAAGGTGTGCTTTTGATTTTTTTTCTTTATTTACTGGGCCCATGTCATTAGACACCTTCTTGCCCTTATCATTCTTTTGATTCCATTTACTTTTCTCATTATTAGGATCCTCCTTATACAAAGATCTTATGCCATGCATATTTGAGTAATTTTGATAGTCTGAACTCTAGGATGGTTCCTTTCTGATTTATATTTCACTTTATCAGTTTCAATGCACTTGCTCATTCAGAGTCGCCAATCACTTTCCAAAAGTGAGAAAATTATGTAGTTCGTTGTTTCCTGCGGAGTCTCCTACAAGATATTGACTCTATGATGAAGGCCTGAGTTCAATTTGACTCCCCAGTAGAGTCGCCAAACTATTAGGACTCAACAACGTAGGTTTGAACCACAAGAGGTTGCCAAGCTCTTGACACATTTTTTGCTAACATACAAGTCCAATTAATGTAATTGAACATTCTATGCTTTAGGCTCTGCTAAACCTAGGCGGGTGTACCTATGTAAATGAGGCAAACTTAAACTATATGTTTCATACTTGAGCAATCTATCCACAATGGAAAATTGGAAGTGGGCAGATACATACTTATTTGGTATGAATTGTATATATATATTTCAATATGTTCAGTTAATAGATATGGAATTCTGAAAAAACTGATTTAATGAAACTAAGTGAATTAAAAATGGGTGAGACCAGTGCCCTATTGGGTATATGGAGTCCAATGAAAACTTAGAAAGTATGAACCATAATGGAAATAACTCAAAATTTTTGGTACACTAATATAAGTTTATAACTTGTATAAACATGCAGGTAAATAGTTGGAAAACTCTACTTGAGATAGATTGACAACCCTAATTATATGGTTCTACTTATTGATCCAATTAAGACTTCCAAATCAATGTGATTGACTAGAAGGATTTAATCTTTACTTGGAAAAACTAATTAATTATCTCACATGAATACAACAAATGTGCATCAACAAACTACATATACTCTTGATATACCAGTTTAAATAACATAGAAGCATTAAAATGGAGACAACCAAATAATTGAATAATTTTGACAAACAATTGATACCAAAATTAGGTAGAAAAATCAAACATCTTCATTGAATTCTTCAAAATTTATCCATGCATCATGGTCTTCACAGCATAAAATTCTGAAAATTATCTCTATTCTAACCGTTCTAACTTCTAACCCCTATTCTATATCGAACTCATGCTTTTATACATTTTAGAGAACTTTTCATAGGCCTTTTGGTTTTTGTCTGTTTATATTTTCATGAGGCAAAGACTCACGTCATTTGATAATGAAAAATAAAACATAACTGGAAGATATTAACAACAATAAATCACAATAGCTCTTTACTGTGTTACCTCGCGCCATCATTTACACTACTGCGGTACCACGGTCTATTTTGCTATCTTTGCATCCTCTACCGCTTTACCACGAGCTATATTTCTACTCTGAGCTATATCATGGTATGATCTTCTTTTACTGTCATCTCCACCACTCTACTGTGGGCACTGTTCTAACCCACCATGGTATAGTAGTCTCTTCCTTGTTTTGTTCCTCCTGCGCATACTGCTCTACCGCAGGCTAAAATTCCTCTCCACGTGATATGACGATCTTTCTTGTCACAGTCTTGTCTTCCTATCATTCTACCATAGGCTTCATTTTTCCCTTCAGTGGTATCACAGTATGTCTATCTCTGTTATTTCTACTGCTCTTCCTTAGGTTCCTTGTCGACCCTCCATGGTATGGCGGTTATCTTCCTGTACACCATGCAACCATAGGTCATGCTTTGCCCCTCCGTGGTGTGGCGGTGTCTGCCTTGACTTCACTACTGAACCATGGGCTCTGTTCCAACTCCTTGCAGTATAGCGGTCTGGTCTTCGATGCGTTTTCTCACCACTCTATCGTGGGTGTAGACTTAACCATGTGTGGTGTAGTGGTACAAGGGGATAGTGTTCACTATTTTGACCGTGCTACCATGAGCTATTTTGCAAAGGGCTGCAGTAAAGAGGTAAATGGTGTTGACTAAGCAAGGTGGATGTTAAGGCAGTGGTATGGTGATAAAAGGCATTTTTAATATTATGGATGGTGGTAAAATGATTTTTCATGAAAAATATAACAAAATATTGGGTTCAAATGGATAAAAGCCTTTAGAATTTTAATGAAAATTCTAGTTCTAACAGGTTGCTCTTCACCAGGGCCACAGGTCCTTTGCAGCCTACAACCTCCTTGTTGCCATTGAAATCAAACTTAAACACTTAGCAAAAATCCTCTATCCTGCTATCGACCCTCATGGGTCCACGTATGCAGGCCGCTGCATGCGGGAAGCTCTCATCCTATCACCATTTCTTAACCATCATCATGCACTGCCCTCCCGCACTGTGGATCCCACCTAGTCATTCATCGCCAAGAGAAATTTCCTGAAGTTAAGACTTCTGCAAGCCATTTCCCATAGACCATCATCCACTCTCCATTGTCATTCCAAGCACCTATCATAAGAGGTGAAGCTTTATCTCCCTCCTGTGTTGTGGATCCCACTATCCTCCTTGCCTTTCGAACCATGTAGGCTCGAAAATACTAAGTGTTGAACCCTGTGTGGGCCAACCTTTGTGGGACACTATCCGCGGGCCGCCATGTTGCTATCATTGTTTTCCAAATGGCCATGGAGGTTCATCCTCCTCCAGTGTGGGCCCCAACTCCCTCGCCTCTGTCGAGCCCCCAGCTACAAAATAACCAAGTCCTAATCTGTTGGTAGGTGTACCTCTGTGCACTATCGTGTGCGGCCCGTTGGATGTTGATCACCGTTTCTAAACGGTTGTGCCAGGTCATCCTTTTGCTTGGCAGAGCTCACCCTGTCCTCTACCGTCCAATGTAAAGTATCAATTCTCGACCTCTCTGAGGGCGTGATGTTGCAGACTGCCATGTGCAGGCTGGCATCCCATGGTCATCGTCCCTGAATTTCTAACTCTTGGTGGCTTTTCATAGCTCCCTGCATGCAATGCTTTACACGTTCAAACATAAACGAGCTCTCACAATCCATGCCTCTTGCGGGACCCACATGGAGGAATTTCATCTATGGGTTTTCACCTCCAAGATGTCATTTCTCAACAGTGGATCTCTGGATGTCCTTGGTGCTTCCTACCTCCGCATGACCTGAGCCCACATCAACCAAAAAACCCATTCGACATCTTCTAAAGGATCCAAGATGATTTCCAAATGCCTTTAGGCATCGACTAGTGACCAATTCCCAAATGCAGAAATCTGAGTGTGGGCAGCTACTTGCAGGTCATCATGCTCCCAGCATCGTCCTACTCCAAGTTACCCCAAACAACTGCTAGCCCAAGGAAACTTGCATCCTTGGGCCTACAATTCTCTAATTGCCCCTAACAACCATCAAATGATTAATTTTAATGGATATTATGATCTTTTATGATGAAATTATTGATCTGACCCTCATTTTTGTAGGATTTAGTTGACGCTCCCCTCATTTTTCACATGAATATGCTTACTATCGTCTCTTGTGTAGGATTTATGGAATCAGCTACAGGATCATCGTGTGCATCCACAAAGAAACACAAAGGAAAGAAGCCTGCTAAAGCACCAAGGAGCAAAGGGAATATGATAAGGACTACCTCAAATTAATAAATGATTATGAGATGCCAACCCTTGAGCTCGATCCAGAGAAGATTAGGTCACACTTCCACAAGAAAATGGAGCAAGGGGCGGCAGATTCGCTCACACTAGACTTCATGGATTTCATTGCCAGAGCATTTGTCCAGTCCAAGAAAATGGCTAAAGCTACACCCAAATGCACAATTCGATATAATGGAGTGGGACAATCTTTAGGCATTGATTGGAAATTTCATGGAATATGCAACCCTTCAAAAAGAGGCTGGAAAACCAGTAATCGATGAAGAGTTCTTGATAATGTAGTTTAAAATGACAATCCACTAGAAGACAAAAGTTCTATAGCTACAGTGCCAAGGCAGCCACTACAAGGAAAAATAGGAATAAAGACAAAATTGTATTTTAAATTCCTATATATTTGGGGGTAGGTGAAACCCTAATGTAAATGAATCTTGGCCACACAATGGGAATGAATCCTAGCTATTCATTTTACTTTTTGAAAGCTATAAATGGGGGTCACTTCTCTCATTTTAAGAGGGGAGTGGAGTTGTTGTAATGACATCTTGTTGAAATATTAACAGAATCTCATTGCTTTTGGTGGATTCTTGAGTTTATCTCATGTTGCATGATTCTTCTCCTCATGTTTGATAGATTTAGTCACTTTTATATTGTTGTTCTTGGTGTTTTCAAGTAATTTCAGTAGTTTAGTGAATTTTTTCCATTGATTTTGAAGAATTCTATTGTATTGATGCTTTTCATGTTCATGAATTTTGATGGTTATTGATGATAAATAGTTGTGCAAAGCTAGTCTGAACATAAACTCTTTGTTGCACTTAAACTTCATATTTTATTCATGCTTTATGGTGAATGAATTGTTGAAAATCTATAGACCTTAGAAGATAGCACTAGCTTCATGATATTGCATTTTGTGGTTAAGTGGAACTCATTTATAGGAAAGTTGTCCACTTTAGCATCCTCCATGATCACTTTTCATCATTAGTTGCAGGTCTAGGAACTTCTCTATCCCTTTTCCCTTTTGACCTTTCTTTGAAGTAGAAGTTAAAACAAGATTCCAACATCCCTCAAAAGCTAAATTTGATGCTAAAAGTGGAGTTTTAGACTGTTGTTTTGAATCTGCAGCAAGTACCTTTCATTTTCAGATCATAGGAAACTCCATTTGAAGATCCAACTCTTTCCAACTTAGTGAACCATAAATATCCTTTGTGATTACCAAAAAATCACACCAATCAACTGAGCTATTTTTGCAAGTGATGACCTAACACCCGAGAGACCTTGGGATAATTTTTTGTAGCTTGTTGCAGGAAGATGTCTTTCAAGAGAGGTAGTGCACTTGTGTGTTGCATGTGTTGAGAAAGTGAAAAAACACCCATCAACAGAACTAGCGCTAGGAGGGCCTTCCTTTGGCTAAGTTGGATCGAAATGGTTCCTTCTCCCCTAAGAGATTCCATAGAGTGTTAAGATCTACACCAAACAAAGGGGAGTTCCAAGAGCTACCACCCCTACCAAGGCTAAAAGATATAAAAGAGGGGAAGCATCCACCTCTACCACATCCAAACAGCCCACTTTACCTCCATCCTCACCTTCTCCTTCCATCCATTCACCCTTCCATTCTCCTTCACCTTTGGTTGCCTTCCATACCTCCATTTCCCACAGCCAAGGCATTGCCCCTTTGTAACCTCAAGTCAATCTAGCGTACCCTCCTCGACCTCCGCCTCCCATGGCATGGTTGGTTAACAACCCATATCCATTATCCTTTAGTGTTTACCATGATATGCCTAAGAATCTAGGTGTCTTTTGCACTAAGTTCAACCCTCAAGATCCATAAAGGATAGCAGAAGAACACATTAAGATATTGCAAACAACTTTGAAAGATATGCAAATTAGACATGAGGACGTGGCATACAAGCTCTTCCCTTATTCCTTGGGGGAGGAGGCCTTTTACTGGTACATTCACTTGTTGAAAAGATACATAACCACTTGAGATCCCTTGAAGAATTCCTTCCTACAGAAATTTAAGATCCAAGTCATCCCTTCCGAGTTGTACTAGCAATTCATGGCCATTCATAGAGAAGTCAATGAGCTAATCAAATCCTTCAATGACAAATTTCATCGAGCTTACATGAGGTTTCAAACACCTTATGTAGTTGATGATCCTTCTGCTCAACTAGTATAATATGTGGCCTTGTACAACCTCACCTCTACATTGGTGGAAAGGATGCGTCATCCCCTAGCCTTGTTAGTGGAGGCTTATGCTGAGTCAGTTGCAACCAACACAAACTTAGGATAGCACATTGCTAGTTGCTGCCATCTTTGGGACTAGCTTCCCATCCACATCAAATTCAAGGGATTACTCAAGCCTTAGCACATCAAACACCCTTGATGAATTTGATTTTACAACTTCCTATCATGCCTCATTTGGGGCAGCCATTGAATCAAGCACCTCTTGTGCCTCAATACTTGTAGAAACAACAACAGTAGGTTTATTCTTAGCTACCCCACGTGCTAGCATACCTCCAAAGTTTTGAGTTCCCACCCATTCAATAGAATCAACAAGCGGTGCAGCCGATCTTCCTTCAAAATTTGACTCTACAACAAAATAATGTAGAAATGGACTGGATAGATGAGCTGACAAAAATGATTAAGAAGATGTCAATCGAGATGACGCATATGCGGAATCAAAACAACCAATTGTAGGCATCTAAATGAAGCATTCAGGCCAACCTCAACCATGACAACCATGATGTGGGTAGTTCTTCCAAACAAAATTATGAAAGAGGATAGAATTCAGGACAAAATTTGACAGAAGGTCCTCACAAAGACAGAATCAAATGTGGAATGCAAGACCCAAAAATGGTGGTGTTCCCATGCCCCTTGACCAGACAAGAAATAGTGACAAGATGATAAGCGAGGTATACTTAGCTGAGGCTGCCTTCTCCAGTTGGTGTCGTATCCATAAGACAAGTAGGAATTCCAAGTTGGATTGTCTAGAGTTCAAAATGGCAGCCAAAATTTTCCAGATTGAAGTCCAGAATTTCATTGAGAGTTCAAGTTATTGAGACATTGTTCCATTCGAACCATACGATTCCTCGATGCTAGTGGTCAATCAATCCCCATTTCCAAAATTCGAAAGCAATGTACCTGAGAAGGAGATTGCTACCCCAAACGATGAAGAAGCAAAAGAGGTAAGTACTAAAAGCCCTTTGTCTCAAATATTCAATTCAATAGATAATGGTCCAATAGATGAGGAAGATCCGAGATAGGATGAGGTCCAAATGTTTCATCAGAGGGAAACCCCATACGATTTAAGAAAAAGACAAGCAGGCGGCCCTTTCACAACCTCTACTCCACCTAATAACTTCAACACCCCTCTTAAACCGAATGCTAGTAATAACCTAGGTTATCCTCATGTACCTACTCAATAATTCAACAAGAATAGGTCATAGGGTCAGAACCAAAGTCAGCCTACTAGCTCCTCCCAAAGCACTCCTTTTGAGGCTGAAATTAAACAAATGGGGGAGTATGTAGCAGAAGAATTTAAGAAGGTTAAGCTAAGCTTGTCTACCTTTGAGTTTCCTAAAGTCCTAGCAGTTAGAAATGTGTTTTTTAGAATGAGCAATGGGACTCCTTCATCCAAGTCAGCCTCGGAGGTACCCGCCAAGAGGGTCTCCTTTGATGATTCACAAAATGAGCCTATCATTAGACAAATCTTTGGAAAGAAAACGGATCAGCCCACTAATCAACCCACAAATCAACAAGAAAACAAACAACTGGCTAAAGAGAAGGATTCAACCCAAGCCCAAAATAAGAGAAATGATAAAGACAAAGGTCAAATAGCTCAAGTTGACATTTCAGCAGGGCTATTTCAAGGAAAGTTGGAGACCCCTCCCTTCCTGAGCACCATTAGAATATTTGGAAAGAACTTGCATAATTGCTTGCTTGATTCGGGAGCTTTCAACAATGTCATGCCTTTAGCGGTGTGCAAAGCCTTGGGAATAGTCCCAACTCCTTCCTGACATAAGGTCACTCAATTAGACAAGACAAAGATAAACATACTTGGTGAAATTAGCAGAATACCTATGGAGATTACAGTTGATCCAAGAGTGCAACAGACAATTGACATCCAGGTTGTTGATATCCCCGACACCTATGGCATCATTTTAGGAAGGGATTTCACCTAGAAATTGAATGGATATGCTTCCACCAACTATTCTCACCTATGGTTGCCATGGAAAGGGATGCCAAATCAGATATGTATTGAGAGGGAACCACACATGAAATTCATGATTATGGATTACAACAATACCAATGAGGTATTATTTGCAGAAAATGAGTTGGGAAATTATTGCCCCATGGCCTACCCAGATGGACAAGAATGTTATGAAGAAGTGGTTGAATACGTACTTCTTGTGCTATGCAACATGCCCAATGGCCTAGACCACATGCCTGAAAGTAGAGATATATTGATTGAATCTGACAATAAAGACTCCTACGATGATGGTAATCTTGGATTATTGGATGGCTTCCAAGATTTCATGGAGTAGTGTGTGCAAGATCAACTCATCCTGGGCACAAGAATGGATTTCCAAGAGCTCTTACTACCCATTTTTTATAGGGTGCACAATGTTTCCCACTCAGAATTTGAATGTTTCTTGTGCCAAACAACAATTGAACACATCAAAGGAAAGGTCACCCCAAAAGGGGAACTTCAAATGGTACAACTAGATCAAAGCTATGTTGAGTCTTCGTAACCTCCCAAGGTTGTTGAAGAAGATACACTACCAGCTATAAAAGTGAACTCTATGGATTCTAAGATTAAGGATTCTTCCAAGTTTTGGATGCTGCACTTTGAATGTTTCAAATCTAAGCAAGGAGCTGAAGCTGGTTTCAAATTGATCAGCCCTATAGGTAAGATGTACTTTGTTGTTGAAAGACTTCAATTCTATTGCACAAATAATGTAGCAGAGTATGAGGCTTTAGTCCTTGGTCTCTGAATGGAATTGAGAAAGAAGGTTAAGGTGCTCCAAGTATTTGGTGACTTCGAACTAGTGGTAAAACAAGTAAGGATGTTATATTCCTTCCATGACAGAAGACTAGAAAATTATAGGAATAGGATATGGGATCTCATAGAAGGATTAGATGCATTTAACATCTAGTTGATCCCTCATGCTAAGAATTACACTATTGATGCCTTAGCTCAAGTAGCCAATACCTTATAGCCCCTCTCCTTATCTAGCCTAAAGAAATTCACTGTTGAACTTACTTCCACACCATTAGTGCTAGACAATATCACCAATTTACAAGTGTTCAATGACAACAAGCACATCTTGGATTTTATTACCAATTTTGATGTGTTTGCAACTCAGATAATTGATGAGATAGAGCCCAAAGAGGCTGAATTAGACAAAGAAGGTGTCATCAATCTCAAGACAAACATGATACCTTGAGGTATGGTCTAGTTAGAGTGCATATTTTATTTACATCAAATAAGAGATCAAGACCAACAAACAAAGGACTCCATCAACAATCAGTGTGATTCTCAAAATCTAGGAATGACTGAAGAAGCCAAGAACGTGTTCATTGGAAAAGTATGTACACTAGAAGAAAGAAAATAGATTATTGATGCCCTATGCACATATCACGATGTAATTTCTTGGAGTTATGAGGACCTAAAAATGTATGATACTTAAATCATCACTCATACCATTCCCCTTAGGAAAGATGTGAGACCCTTCAAGCAACACCAAAGCCTAATCAACGCATTGCTTGAACCCATCATTTATAAGGAGGTTTAGAAACTTCTATCCGCTAGGATCATACTCCCAGTTAGACACTCCATGTGGGTAGAAAATTTGGTTCTGGTCAAGAAAAAGAATAGAGAAATCAGGTTGTGTGTGGACTTCCACAACTTCAACAAGGCCTCAAAAAAGGATAACTACCCAGGATACAATCAAGTAATGGTGCAGTATGAGGACAGGCATAAGAAAGTGTTCACCAAAAAGTGGGGAACCTTTGCATATAGGAGAATGTCGTTTGGATTGATCAATGTTGGTGCCACTTTCCAATGCGCCATGGACATCACCTTCAAGGACAAAATCAGAAAATACATAATTATATATATGGATGATCTTATAGTATTTTCAAAGGATAGAGGAGACCACATCTCTGATCTATGTAAGGTCTTCCAAAGATGTAGAGAGTTCAACATTTCTTTCAATCCAAAGAAGTGCATCTTCAGAGTTACCGAAGGCAAGCTGCTGAGGAATGTCCTCTCATAAAGGGGGATCTCCATAGACCTCAAACATATCTAGGCCATAATGAAAATTCAGCTACTAGGAAGTAAGAAGGAATTGAATTCTTTCTTTCGAAAATAAAATTCATTAGGAAATTCATCACTGGCTTTGCTGAGATAGTCAAGCCGCTGAATGTTATGCTGAAAGAAGATGGAAAAGTCAAATGGATGTTGGAATCCAAGCATGCTTTCAAAGAAATTAAGAATTTTTTTTTTATGCACAAGTGCTAGTTAGCCCCAATTATCTAAAGTCGTTTTAGATTTACTCATTTGCTTCAAACCACTCTTGTGCCATCATTTTGACTCATAAAGATGATGAAGGGAATGAGAATTCAATCGATTTCATGAGTACTCCATTGAAGGATGTAGAACTAAGGTACCAAAATATTGAGAAACAACTATATTCCTTGGTTAGAGGAGTCAAGAAATTCTGGTACTATATTTTGTGGAACAAGGTGTTTGCAATAGTCCCTGAACTAGTAGTTAAAACTTTGTTGAAGTAGAATGAGCTAGGAGAAAGAGGAGCTAAGTGGTTCACGTTGTTGTAGGAGTATGACATGGAAATTCAACCCATGAGGCTAGTTTGAGGGTAGGCCCTCACTTAAATGATAGTTGATACAATAGCTGAAGTTGGACCTAAGCTCACCATGCAACAGTATCAGTTGGAGGATGTTTCTCCTAGAGAGTGGTACGATGATATTGTCTACTATCTGCTAAATCACAAGTGTATGCCCCATTTGCAAGGGGTAAAAAAATGTGCTTTAAGGTTGAAGAGAAATAGCTACATGCTACAAGGTTCTATATTATACAAGAAGAATCATGAGGGTATCTATCTCAGATGCCTTGGCATAGAAGAAGCAATGCACATAATGAAGGAATTTCATGATAAATTTGGCACTGGTCACAAATCCGGCCCCTCCACCGCTCATCAAATCTTTCGGGCTAGGTACTATTGGTTGACGGTGTTCAAATATGCACATAATCATGAGAGAACTTGTTACGTCTACAAGACTGCTGTCGCTAGAGAAAGAAATGTTGCTCTCCTACTCCAACCAGTTTTGGAGGTAAGACCGTTCACTCAATGGGGTCTTGAATTCATTGGTTTGATAATCCCACCATCCTCTGCAAGCCACAAGTACATTCTAACCACTTTTGATTATGGTACTAGATGGACTGAGGCAATAGCTTGTAAACAATGCACAACTGGAGTAGTAATAAATTTTCTTGAAAGTTTTATTTTGAATTGCTTTGGTTGCCCCTACGCTATTGTGTGTGATAATGGACCTGCCTTCTCCTCGCTTAAATTTTATAGTTGGGCCTTTGATTATGGAATTGCACTTAAATTCTTATCCAACTATTACCCTCAAGGCAATGGCCTAGCGGAGTCAACAAACAAAAATCTGATCACCATGATTAAAAAGTTGCTTGACAAGAACCCCAAAGATTGGCACACCCAGTTGCATTTTTCCCTTTGGGCGGATTGCACGCACCATAAGGCTTCCCTGGGTGATTCCCCATTTCATCTAGTCTATGGACTAGAGCTTGTCTTTCCCATCCACCTAAATATCCCCACCCTCTAGTTCATCAACATGTATTATGAGGAGGGAGACCGTTAAGAAGCTTGCTTGAATGAATTACTATATTTAGAAGAAGTTCATGATAAAGCACTTAAAATTTTTGCCAAACACTAGGGCATAGTTATAAGATGGTTCAATCATTGAGCCAAAGTAAAGACCTTTAGAATTGCCGATTTGGTCCTTTGTTGGAACAAGGCCCGTGAGAGAAAGGGGGGACATGACAAATTTGACAAGCTCTGGCTTGTCCCCTTATAGGTATCAAATTTTTTAGGAGATAATGCCTTTCACCTCAAGACCCTCACTGGAGAGGATGTCTCATTTACTATCAATGGGTGGTACCTCAAGAATTATTTCCTTTCTTGAGCTTTCACAACTCAGTGTTGTATATAATTATATATAGGTTAGCTAGGTTTCCTTTTCTCCACTTTCGTTGATTTTCTTTCATTTTGCCTATTTCTCGACTTTTTTGGTTTGTTGAAGGTTTCCTTGTTCTTATTGTGGTGGTCATGTTTGACTTGATGAATAGTTCACTTTGCTGCCCACTCTTGTTTATTCTCTAGATAAATCTTCATTTGTAACTATTGGTTTCCAACCACTTTTGTAGAGCTCGTTTCTGTGTTTGAACTCTGACTTGACCTAGGATGGAACCCTTGTTTGAATATTTTTACACTTATCTTGGATCACACACAAAAACACACTTTAAATTGTTTCCAAGGAGTTGTATGATAGTTGTTAGGAGGGTGGGAAAGTGAATTTTTTTAAGTCTTCTCCAGTGACCACTATGATTTCCAAACCCACCATGAGCTTCAGTGCTTACATAGTTGAGAAAAAAGAAAGAGTACTAAAAGAAATATCAAGAAAGAAAAGAAAAACAAGAAAAGTTAAAATATGCAACTATGTGGGTGTGCAAATAACTCTATCGGGGATATGGATGCCCATCTAGCAATAGAGCAATGTTCATGGGGTCATAGTGATAGCACTATCGGGGCTATGGATGCATGGCTAGCAGTGGGGCAATGTCTAGGTTACTTTTGGGGTTAGACAACTTATGTAGCTTTCCTTTTCCTGATGAGAAGTTGTTTGTACGGTCTTTAAGAAAAGGAATGAAGTCACCATGCACCCACTTCCGAGATATTTTTGTGCCTTGATTCAACTAAGGATCCTGTCCACCTTTGAATTCCTAGTTCACTTATGGAAATTGACTTTTGGCATGCAAAACCAAAGATTCTAGGTTCTAAATGAATCTTTATCCTTAGAATGCTAAAGAGTGTTCTCCCAAAGGAGCCACCATTTTTTGTGCCTATAGCACACACGCCCCATTCGAAATGGGGACTCTCTATTTTCACCTTCGTTGGGTCACTTTATTCCTTCACCTCATTTTGCATACCCCTATTTTTGAGCATCAACATGGTCAGGGACCCTAAGAGTCATCATCTTCAGTTGACCAAGTTTCACCATCTTGGAAATTTCCAAGTCTTTTTCCTTTGCGGAGTTCCTCTGGCAATTTTCCTTAAGTTCTTAAGGCTAGTGCCTTTCACACCATGTGGGTTTGCCTATGCGGGTTTCCTATTGCGGGACTCCATCCTTTGTTTGTAGTTTTCTCGGTAGTGAACCTAGGTTGTCCACCCGCCTTACGAGACCCATGTCATCTGTCATCATCTTGTTGCCAAATCGTTAAATGACGAACCATTAACTATCACTCACACCATAGAGCCCGCCTTTCCCACCACCGATTATTTTGAAACACGTGTTCACCAACCTTGTCGACTATCATAAAAAATTTAATGCTAGCAATTAATATCGAGTTTTCTATAAATAGTGAGGATTCGCTTGGCATTTTTATCGACATCCAGTCAGGAATTGTCAGTGTGCCTCCTACCTTCTCCGCCTTCATGCCCGCATCACTTCGAGGATGAATTCCAGTGCTTTCATCATCACATTTCATTGGGTTCACTAGGCGAGTTCACCACTACCCAACCCATGCATCCTTTTTGAGTTAGGTTTTTTTTTAAATGTTAAAATAATGAGGCAAAACTCTAAAATCTTAAAATGGCTGAGAAGACCTCTGAATTCCACACAAAACCCATGAATTCAAAATTGAAAATGGTTAAATTTTGGCCTCCAAGTACCCATGTGGAATTTTCATTCTTTGTGGTTGTTCTTCACCAGGGCTGCGGGTCCTTTACGACCCACACCCTCCTCATCATCATCATAATGAAACTTAAACACTTAGCCAAAATCCTTCATCCGGTCATCGCCCCTCATGGGTCTGTGTATGCAGGCTTCCATGTGTGGGTAGCTCTCATCCTATCATCATTTCTCAATGACTGTCATACACCACCCTCTCGCATTGCGGATTCTGCCTAGTCATTCACCGCCAAGCAAACTTTCACGAAGTTAAGACTTCTGCAGGTCATTTCCTGGGGACCATCATCCACTCTCTGTTGTCATGCCAAGCACCTATCCTAAGTAGTGAAGCTTTAGCTCCCTCTTGCACTGTGGATCCTACTATCCTCCTTGTCTTCCAAACCATGCAGCCTTGAAAATACTAAGTGTTGAACCCTGTGTTTGCCAAACTTTATGGGCCACCATCTGTGGGCCACCATGTTGCTACCACCATTTTCCAAATGACCACAGAGGTTCATCCTCCCGTAGTGTTAATCCCAACTCCCTTGCCTCCGTTGAGCCCCCCCGATGCAAAATAACTAAGTCCTAATCTATTGGCAGGCCTACCTCTGTGGACGGTCATGTGTAACCCACTATCTATTGATCATCCTTTCACTTGGGAGCCTGCCCTGTCCTCTGTCGTTCGACGTAAAGCATCAATGCTAGACCTCTTTGCGGGCCCGACATTGTGGACCGTCATGTGCTAGCTACCATCCTTGAACGCCTAACTCTTGGTGGATTTCTATAGCTCCCTGCTTGCAATCCTTTAGATGGCCTAACATCAAAAATCTCACACTATCTGTGCTTCTTGCGGACCCCACCTTGTGGAATTTCATCTATGGGTTTCCGCCTCCTAGATGACGTTTCTCAATGATGGAGCTCTGAACGTCCTTGGTGCTTCTTGCCTCCACATGACCTAAGCTCGCATTAACCAAAAAACCATAGGACATCTTGTAAGGGCTCCATGACGATTTCCACACGTGCCAAATGCCTTTAGGCATCAATTGGTGACCAATTCTTGAATGCAAAAATTTGAGTGTGGGTAGCTGCTTGTGGGCCACCGTGCTCCCAATGTTGTCCTACTCTAAGTTACCCCAAACAACCACCAACCTAGGGAAACTTGCATCCCTTGGCCTACATTGCTCTAACTGCCCCTAACAATCATCAAATGATGAATTTTAATGGATATTATGATCTTTTATGATGAAATGATTGATCCAACCCTCATTTTTGTAGGATTTAGTTGAAACTCCCCTCGTTTTGCACATGAATATGCTTACTACCATCTCTTGTGCATAATTTATGGAATCAACTGTGGGACCATTGGGAGCATCCATAGAGAAAGAAAAAGGGAAGAAGCCTACTAAAGCACCGAGGAGCATAGGGTAGATGCTAAGGACTACCTCAAATTAATGACTGATTATGAGATGCCAGCCCTTGAGCTCAATCCAAAGAAGATTAGGCCACGCTTCCACAAGAAAATGGAGCAATGGGCAAAAAATTTGCTCACATCGAACTTCATGGATTTTTCTTTCAGAGCCTTCATCCAGTTCAAGAAAATGGCTAAAGCTACACCTAAATGCACAAAGATATGAGAGTAGATCACAAGTAGATCGAAGAAGCTATGTTTTCAAGTGCTTCAATCTGATATAATGGAGTGGGACAAGATCTGGGCATTGATTGGAAAGTGTGTGGAATATGCAACCCTTCAAAAAGAGGCAGGAAAACTAGTAATCGATGAAGAGTTCTTGATAGTGTAGCTGAAAAGGGCAATCCACTAGAAGACAAAAGTGCTACAGCTACAATGTCAAGGTAGCCACTATAGGACAAAATAGGAATAAAGACAAAATTGGATTCTAAATTCCTATATTAGGGGCTAGGTGAAACCCTAATGTAATGAATCTTGTCCACACAATGAGAATGAATCCTAGCCATTCATTTTAATTTTTGAAAACTATAAATAGGGGTCCCTTCTCTCATTTTAAGAGGGGAGTGGAGTTGTTGTAATGACATGCTGCTGAAATTTTAATAGAATCTCATTTCTTTTGGTGGTTTCTTGAGTTTCTCTTATGTTGCATGATTCTTCTCCTCATGTTTGATAGATTTAGTCACTTTTGTATTGTTGTTCTTAGTGTTTTCAAGTAATTTTAGTAGTTTAATGAATGTTGTCCATTGATTTTGAAGAATGCTATTGTGTTGATTCTTTCCATGTTCATGCTTTTTATTGGTTATTGATGATAAATAGTTGTCTAAAGCTAGTTTGAAAATAAACTCTTTTATGCACTTTAACTTCATCTTTTATTCATGCTTTATGGTGAATGAATTGCTGAAAATCTGCAAACCTTAGAAGATAGCACTAGTTTCATGATACTGTGTGTTTTGGTTAAGTGGAACTCATTTATAGGAAAGCTATCCATTGTAGCATCTTACATGATCACTATTCATCATTATTTGCAGGTCTAGTAAATTCTCTATCCCTTTTACCTTTTGACCTTTCTTTGAAGTAGAAGTTAAAGCAAGATTCCAGCATCCCTCAAAAGCTAAATTTGATGCTAAAAGTGGATTTTTAGACTATTGTTTTGAATCTATAGCAAGTACCTTTCATTTTCAGACCATAGGAAACTCCATTTGAAGATCCAACTCTTTCCAAATTAGTGAACCATAAATTCCCTTTGTGATTACCAACAAATCACATCAATCAACTGAGTTGTTTTTGCAAGTCATGACCTGACACCCGAGAGACCTTGGGATAATTTTTTGCAACTTGTTGTAGGAAGTTGTCTTTCAAGAGAGGTAGTGCACTTGTGTACTGCCTATGTTGAGAAATTACAAAAGCACCCATCAACACCTATTATACATGCAAGAGATGTAATGAATATATATATACTTATGAAACAAAATCTATACTGAAATATATGTTTCTCAAGTTAGACGCATTTTTTTGCATCTTTTGTTGGTTGGACATTTGTTTTCTTTTCCCTTTTCCCCAATGTTTGTCACATCAAAACAAACTTTGTTCTTGATCCTTTTTCTTTTCTACTTATAGAAGTAGTTATACATTGAGATGTCATGCTCTATTTTTTAATCTTTGACCAAACTTTTTTATATGTAGACATATATGTATGTGAAATTAGTTACAAACAACATTCATATACATATTCATTTAAACTTGTTGATACATATATATTTATATACATCTCTACAAATTCTTCTTTGCTTACTTCATGTCCATCACATTCATATGCACTTGTGTTTAGAACTTCTTCTCCTGGTTCTTGTCATCCATCATGCTACTAAAAAATTGTGATGTTTTGAGTTAGCTCAATCTCTTTAGCTATACCATTGTTCTTTGAGTTGGTGTTTACAAGAACTTTATTGTTTTCCCCATATTATGGTTGTAGGCTCCTCAACCCTGTTCAAGTTCTAGTCCTACATCAAGTGTGGACCCAAAAAAGATAACAAAATGCCAAAGAAACCAACTCTATTATGTGCAACATAGAGACTAGATCTATGCAATTCATCGTGCCAAATACTTTCAAAAAGAGCTATCATAGTTCATCCTTTCTTGGCCCTGCCTAATCAAGAGGCTACACCACAATTTCTACCGAGCTTGTTAGAAACACATGGCCCTTCATAGCTTGCACATAACCTTCCCAATGAAGGTTCCTCGATAGTGGATGGTTGTGAATCTCACCACAACCTTTCTGGGCATGGCTTGGCACCCGTGTTGTCGACCCATCACTATTTTATAAGTATGTTTGGAGATCCTTTTTGTGTTGCAATGTAGTCCTTCCACCGACACATTAATGCTTTGTTCAATTTGAAAGTTTGTAGTGTTTGCAAGGAAATCTATGTTGGCATGAAAGTGCAAGCATCCAGCCTAGACATTGGTTTCCAACATTGTGCTTCCAAAAAGGGCATTCACCGATTCAATTTAATGAAAAAGATGGACCCCGGACCACAACCTCCTGTCTTTGCAAAGCTAACTCTGGTTGAAGAAATTATTATAGGTAGAGTTGCTCCAGTTTTTCAAGTGACCCATGCTAGAGGATGCCAATACAAATATAGTGGCCATACTATAAGCTTCCCTCAAGACATCATGGCCATTGCAACCTTTTTTCCACGTCGCCTACATTATATTGAAGTGGTGATTATTCGAAGAATTTCCTTTTAGGGAATGAACTATGATTGCTATGTTGAAAAACATAATGTCATGGCCACATTGATATACAAAATTGGAAATGATCCATCTATAGTGATGTTGCAATTGATTGTGATGCTTTAAATTTTTTGCCTACTACAAGTACCGACATCTCCAATATTTAACACACAATAAAAGAACCAGTAGAGAACATAGTTGAACAAGTAGCAACTTTTGAAATTGCTTCTGATGAGGAAGCTAAACTTGAGGACTCATAATCATTTATTCCATTGTTTCCCAACCCTCCTCGGGAATTATAGGCAATCAGAGAAGCCTTGCAGATTGAAGATATTAGTCAAGATACTTTCCTTGGCCTAAGATAAATTCTAACCCTATCAATGAATACAATACAAAAGGGTTATTAAGCAAGGATTCTCCAACATTTTTCCCCACTAGAATAGTGATACCCCTATAATTGAGAAGCATATAGATTCACTTACATGAATATGCATTGCACTTGATGAGATACTATGATAATAGGTTTGGTAGGCATGAAAAATTTAGATATTACCTTTATAATTTAATGATGAGACATCAAAGCTAGTAATTGGCATCTGTCTTCATGAAAGAAAACTTGGAAGAGAGGATCCAAAAGTCTATTGTTGCACTATGAAAACTGCTTCAGAATGCACTAGATACCCAGATTGCAAACTAGCTCCTTCACTTTGGCGCAACCTTGAGAGGGACACAATCATATTGGGGAAAGTGTTGGAAAGAGCTCATTGCAATGATCCGCCAACTTGGGACATTGACTCTTTTTTTCACTCTGAGCTCCACAAACACAAAATGGTCTGATTTGCACAAGGTCCTTGATCCTAGTGCTCAGCAGCATGTGCCATACTCTTGAAGATGCTTCATAGATAATGTTTTCCAAAACCTACATGTAATAGCCTTATACATGCACTTTTTGTTTACCATTTTCTGTGAGGAGGTTCTCGAGAGGCTTTTCCATACAAAAAATTATTGGTATAGGTATGAGTGGAAAAACTATGGATCGACACATATCCATGGTTTCTTGTGCCTTCTAGGTACCTTGAACATAGACATGCTTGATTGGTCCAACCCACACAAAGTTTAGTAGGCAAAAAGCTTCTTTGATCGCTATGTTTCAGCATGGAATCCTCGTTCCCTAGAACAACTAATATCAAGAGTCCACCACTCTTCCCTGGAGGACTAGTGTTTGCTTGATCCTTTGCAAATTTCTTGCATGAACCTAATGGTGGATTATGAATAGCTAGTGAACATGGTGCAAAGGCATACCACACTATAGGATTTGACCCCAATTTCCAACGGCCTTTCATCAGAATCTTGACGAAACATTGTCGGCCAGCCGACGATTAACAAAAGTCAGCGTCGTCGCTCAAATTTTGTCTACATCCCGACGAGCTGCAAAACGTCGACCTCACGATGCACGCTCATCAGAACTACGATGCCAACTTCGTCGATCGCATGATGAACAGTGCCCGAATGATGGGAGGTATACCTTCACCAAACCGTCGGATTAACAATGTACGTCCGTCGCCATTATGACACAAATTCGACGTATTGGCAATATCATTGAGAGATCAATATTGTTATAGTGATCAAAATTGCCTGAGAAGATATTTCAGGAGGACTGGATTTTTGTCTTAGTGATAACTTTTCATTGTCAAGATACACATCTTGTCTCATCGACAAAGCACGAGGGAAGCATATTGACAAGACATATATTATCGGAGTAAGTTCTGAAGGTCTACTCGAGCAACTATATGATGCCGATAAGATTACATCGGCAGGAGTCTCGGAGACATAATTTAGATTGAAATAGCAACAAAATTTTTTCGAATGAGTGATGAAATAGGCAAGTCATTATGGCGAAACTTCATCGAATAGATTGCAAATTCGTCGGACATTTTTGCAGTTCGTCATATATTCGATGAGAAAGTGCACATTTAAAAAAAAAAAACCTATTCATTGAAAGATCAAGACTATTACAACGATCAAAATTGCTTGAGAAGATATATCGGGAGGACTGGTTTTTTGTCTCAGCGATAACTTTTCATCGGCGAGATAGACATATTGTCTCACCGAGGAAAGCATATCGGCAAGACATATATCATCGGAGTAAGTTCTGAATGTCTACCCGAGCAGCTATATGACGTCGATAAGATTACATCGGCAGGAGTCTTGGCGACATAGTTTAGATTGAAATAGCGATAAAAGTTCATCGAATGAGCGATGAAATAGGCAAGTCATTATGGCGAAACTTCGTCGGATACATTGCAAATTCGTTAGACATTTTTTTGGTTCATCGTAAATTCGACGAGAAAGTGCTTTTTTTTTTTAAAACCTTTTTCGTTGAAAGATCAAGACTATTACAATGATTTGAGGCCTGTTTGTAGCAGCAATAATGATAACTATTTTCTTGGTTGTCATACAAGCCATCTCCATCAACAGAGCTTTGAAACCAAATCCACAGACAACACAATGTTCATAGTGAAAAGTTAGCACTTTCTTTCATCTTTGCAGATTGGTTTGAGGCTTCAAATGATGCATTTCTTATATTGAAAAGTGCATTACTTACCTTTTTGAGCTTCTCTTTGTTTTGAGAGTAGTTTAATAATCTCTACTTAACAGGGCCAACCACATGATGGTGGAAGCTCATTTGGCCCTTCTCCCCCCCCCCCCTCACATCACTCTCAATTCCCCATACCCGATCATATAACATTGATCATTCATTCATCCATTAATAACATATAACATTCATTTATTAACATATAATATTTTTTCATTCACATATTTCATTTTTTCAGTTTTTACACATTATCAAAAATATGGCTGTCATAATATGATTACAATCACTTTTTTTTTTGTTTCTTTTTTGCAGCTAAAAAAAGCTGAAGTGGAGTATCGTTTTCAAAATCATTTGCCCCCCCTTGAGTTGTTTCGAGCTCTGCTCATGATCTTAATGTACGCCTAGTCATGTACTCACAACCGCATGGATGCGGTTGCAAGGTGGGGTCTGCTGCAATAGCAAAGAAATGTTAAATTGATATGTTTTATTATTATTGTTACACATATTTCATTAATTAAAAGAACATCAGAGTGGTGCTCTTTACCTGATTGGGCCACATCATGTTCCTGATATTGTCTTATAGCCTCATGCTCAACATGTTGAACACCCTCTAAATCTTGATCTGGAGTTGAAACATGAAAGATTACATTAATTAATACACCAATTGCAATTAAAAATGTTTAAAAGAACATTAGAGTGGTCTTGCTTACCTGATGGAGCCACATCATGTTCCTGATCTTGTCTAGCTTGATCATGCTCAACATGTTGATCACACTCTACATGCTCTAAAGTTGAAACACGAAAGGATACATTCATTAATACACTAAATGCAATTAAAGATGTTTAATTGTATTAGTCCATACCGCATTTTTTATAGCACATGAATATATCTAGTACCGGGATGCACACCATGGCCTTCATCGGCAGGTTGCACTCCACCCTCACTAGGCTGCATTCCAATGTCATGTGCAAGATTATCATTGCTTATCTATGTAAAACAAATAGGCACATTATTATGGTGGAAATTAATATTGAACAAATTGCACAAGTATTCAATTTGAAATAAACTTTATTGAGTTTATTTACCTACGTGTTGGATGCAGTGGAAGATTGTGTTTGCCCAGTCGAGACTCTTAGTTGTTCAGTCAGGGCTCCATAGCCTTGGTCGAAGGCAATCTTTAGGTCCTCTTGTGTGGGCACTCTATTGAAATCAAAGCCCTGCATTTTTGCATGCGATCATGAATTTTGCTTCTATGATGTGATAAAACCAAAATTGTTTGCAATTTATTATTTGGATGCAATATTTCATTTATTGATACTTACAAATCGTGCAGCTACTTTCATATAACCACCAAAGCCAAGTTTGTGTTGCTCGTGTTTTTCTAGTCTTGCCTTTGTTGCCTTTGATGTGTCAGGCAACCTATGAAAAATTTGAAATATGTTATATTATGTAAAAAGAAAGATTAATCAGTATATAATTAAATTTTTGATAGTATTACATACCTTCCTTGGCCTAGTAGTATCTTTCCTTTCTTCTTTTCAGCCTTCTCCTTTCCATTTGACACCAAGTCCTTCCACTCCCTTTCCGGAATCATTGGGGGATGCTAGTACTTTCTGTTCTTCTCTAAATGTGACCTATATTGGTCCCTCACATACTTTAGATAGGTACCAACTTTCTTAAGGACCTTGGCTCGGTTGAATGTTTTATCACTGAACAACACAACTAAACGGTTAATGAGCTCATCTTTTAAATCTTGATTTTGGGCATTCCACCATTTACGTATGGTGGGCCCAAAGAGCTCCAATGAAATATCACTTAGATGTTTATAAAAAAACATCATTTCCTGCAATTATAATGTAGGAAAATATTGCCATTTTGTAAATCAATATAATAGGGCACTATCCCCACTGTTAGCACTTACTTAAAATAATAATAATAATAATTAAAACATTTTAAAGTACCTGGGACCTTCTCTATCTTTATGGGAAGGAAATCCTCGGTCACCACAAATGTGACCAGCAATGTTCCCGTACTAGTAATACGGGAAGATCCAGGAAATGCTGCTAAAACATCACTAGTAGTAGTGGCCTCTGCATCCATAGGTACTGACACATGTAGTGGCATGTGTTCGCTACCAGAGGGTGGACTACCGAATGCCTGCATGGTATGTGTTGCTGACATTTCAGACAACAATATAGGCACAGATGATGTATTGTATGCACAGGAAGATCAGGATTGACACTTGTACCATCCCCTACTTCCCGGGAAACACTTGCAGTACCTTGATCACGGCCAGCAGCATGATCATGAGGATGCAAATAATCCTATAAAAACAACACATATTTTAGTTCATGACATAAAAGAGTACAAAATATAAAACCATGAATGAACTTATGTTATAATTAAAGATCTCATGACAGCTTACTTCCAAGTTCTGTGCTCTCTGAGACAATATTTTAACCCTTTCTCTTATCTCATCTGTTTGAAGCACTATGTATACCAACTGAAGGATTTATTGATTGCATTTTTTTTGAGCCTTCCTCATCATATCCACAGGGTTTGTGGAAAATGCGATGTCATCATCGCATAATAGTGATTGCACCTCCATATGGATGCTCTCCTGTACTGTTGGTGCCTTTCCCCGATCAGCCAACTGCAACAAGAATATTAAAAACATTATCAAAATTAACCCAAAAAAATCATGAAAAAAACATAATAATAAAACATTTTGCTCATATCTAATTTGTACAATTACAATGACGTAAACCTATCAGATAGAAGCGCCTGAAGATGGATCGTGATCTGTGCTCTAGGTCGGAGCCTTCCTCGTATGATCAATGTCCCACTATGACAAAAATTAAATATAAAAAACATTACTGAAATGAAACCAATAGACTTACAAAAAAAAACATAATAATAAAATGGTATATTGGAGTCATTAATTGGAGGTTGGGTAAAATGGTATATATATAATACATACCACCCCCATAGTAATTGTGTTTGTATCTAAGCGATTTAAATTGTAATCGATTAGCAACTCTTCCCCTACAGTTATTGATTTTATTGCACATATGAATACACAGTTTCCCTCTCATGCCTCGAACATACAATTGGGTTGCTTATTTGTTGACCCAGGTCGTGTACTATTTATAAACCCTACAATATTCCCTGATGCTTTTGGCCTTCTGTCAATGTACCTAGCCACTCCTTTATTTTGATCCTTATCTTTTAGTTATATATAATTTGCTGATAGTGCATACCTACGCATACTTCGTGTATATCAAACCAGCTACATCCAATCTTTGTAACTGTAATAGGGTCCAACATACTCCATCAACTCAGTAACTTTGTCGTAATAGAATTTTATGTCATCCATGCAAAATAGGCCCAAACCATGTAATGACGATGGTGTTATGCAATATATCCTCTCGTTGACACAAAGATCAGTGTTTATTGGAGGAAGTTCCTTGGGTACCCATAGTTTCCGTAGATGTTTGTACCTCAAGGGTACCTCGATGTCGCCTATGCTCTCATCATCATAAGAACATGACCCCCCTTTAGTAAGAAAAAATTCCATGCGTTTACAGAATTTTCTTCTAATCTTTTGACCTCTAGTTGATCTCCCTCTTTTAGACCTACTACATGTCTTGATTTCCTCTTCTCTTCCTGAATTTCCCTCGCTTGAGGAAGACAAATCTGACAAATACCTATTTTGTGGTGCCTGCACTCATAAGGATGTTGGATGAAGTTCTTTCATGGTGATGTGATACGAAGGTGACATTATGATTAATTTATCATTTCATCACTAGAAATTGACAAGTTATAAGGTAATCAAGTCTTGATAGATTGCAAGTTATTGTTACTACCATCCAAATGTGTCCATCACAAAGAAAATCTACTTAACGTCTTTGTGCAGCGTCTTTGCAAGCATAAAGTAACTTCAAATGATAGTTTGGAGATAGTTCTTTCTTCTTTCAGCAAGTATTGTAGCTCATTTTTGGAGCTTTCAAGAAAAAGATAGCATTGTAACTCATTTTCACGGGCTTGTACTCAGCTGTATTTTTACCTTTCAATCAATAAAAGCAAGCTATTTTTCCTTCCCTCTTGTCTAAACTTATTAGTCATGAAACAGGACAACCATAAAAAAGGTAGAAAGGTTTGAAGAATGCAATCATGATAATATTATATCAACCTTATTGGGTTCTTTGAAAGAAGAAGAAAACCATGAAGTTACAAATCAATTTCTTGTACCACAAGAGCACCATAAGAGTAAGATGAAGGATATGATCACACAAAAAGAGGAAAAAGGAAAAACCAATCTAAAGCTTTCAAGGGGATGTCCTATCAGGCATCTAACTAGGATGGAAACTAGCAATGCATCACAAGTCATTATTGCACCCAAGCATGAGGACTCTATCCTACTATCCTATCCATTTTAAGATAACATGAATGGTAAGTGGATTTGTGGATTTGTTTTCTCCATTTATGAGGCATTGCAATAGTTGGTTAAACATCTATCATTTCTTCATTTCCTCTTTGATGCTCACAAACATATGGAGCATTACAAGTTGCAAAGAAAGGGGAGCTACTTTCATGAACCGGTTAATGGTTTTATTTAGGTATTCCTTTCCTCAGTTAGTCTAAGTTAGGATAGTTTTTGTTTTAAGTGAATAAGTTTTGTTTGCATAGTTAGTTTGTTTTGAGTCATTTGGTAGGTTGAATAAGGTTGGTAGGTGTTATGTGGTGGAGCTTTTGTTTTCCTTCCCTTTGGGGTGGTTTTATCTTCGTTATTTTTCTACTAGCCTGGTATTTGGGGTTTTTTTCTTTCTGGCCGTTGACTTGCTATTAGCAGTACTCAGTCACTTAAGTCATGTTTTATCCCTTTTGGTCATCACTTCACCAGCCCCTTTTACCTATCCTTTCGGTTTTGCATTTTGACTTATGCATCCCTATGGTTTTCGGCCTGTTAACCTTTACAATGTAGCCTTTGAATTATTTTTTGACCCCGTGGGTTATTTCCCCGTTTGCCTAGTGGTCCCCTTTCTTTAAGGTAGCTATTTCACATGTGCAAATTTGTATTAGCCAACGGATGCAGGAACTACGATCTTGACCGTTCATCGCACACCTCGCAAGGTTTGTGCTTGCATCACAAAAAATGCTACGAGGCTTGCGAGATGCTACCACCTATTGTGTAACTTGGTGGGGCTAGTTTTTGAGTGCTAACTGATGGACGGGTGATGATGTTGATAGCTGTGTACTATCTGATGCATCTAGGACGTCCCTCGTTGACCTTGCGCAATTAAAACTTTAGTTTTAATAATGCTATGAGGTACGCGATGTGTTGACATGTGGGCATTGGTCTTATCGATTAACGAATGAGGTGGGACCCGATCCATGCTGATGTGGTACCTAATGGGCAATATTCTTGCTCGCTTGCTGACTGGAAGGAGGATGTCATTTTCAAACTAATGTTGACCAAATCTAGACCGTCCGTTTGGCCAACTGTATCTTTGATCAACGACGTGTTTTCAAACAAACTGGTGATGTACTATAGCTGTTCTATCTCGCGCAAGCGAATAGTAATGGTCAAGTTCGAATTGACCTACATAATTAAATGCTAAATAACTAGTGGATTGCTATTTCAGTGTTGCATTCTGGTTTATAAGAATTCCTCGATGTTTAGAAAAGCGGCTATTATCTCAGTTCTCCATTATCGTGATAGTTGACGCTCTGCAAAATAAACAGTAAGTGATACGAACGGCTTCTTTTGTAATTTCAGAATATATTAGCATTGCCTATTGAATAATTGGCGATTGTGTCCTTTTTGATTCCTAGTGAATTGTTAAGTGAATTGGCTGTTAGAGCTTATATAGGTCATTGCTAGTGATTTGTGTGCATATAAATTTTTTTTCTGTAACGGCAGTCGAGAATAGGGTGTAATTGTTTATTTTTCTTTAAGAAAACCCTAGTTCAAATCCCCTTCTGTTTAAAATATATGGCATCCAAGGCACGAACTGTTGGTTCCCAGGCTATGCCTAGGGGTTACTCACAAGATATTATTGATCTGTTGAAACCTTCTACGAGAAAGAAGCAAAAAGGAAGGATATTGTTCTATGGACCCATGATTCATGAAGGTTTAATGGACAAATAGTGTACAATCCATGATGCCAAATTGTTGTACACTGGTTGGCAGCTCTTTTCCAATTGGTTTGGAAATAGAAATTTGCCTGTTCCTTTGTGTAATCCATGGAGACTAGACATGGGTAAGTTGGTGGTATCGAATGTCTATGAAGATGTAGACTTATTAAAAGATATTGCTGCAAGGTACGATCCTGTGACTCGAATTGTCAAAACACATCCTGGCAAGCCTATGATTAAAGTAACCAGAGAGGAAATTGTAGAGATTTTTGGCTTACATGAATGGAGCCAGGATATGATTCCCATCAAATTGGATGTCTTCAGGGAAGAATATAGAAACACTAAGGGTTTGATAAGGAGATCCCTTTTGATACCCCATTTGGCTGTGTCGAGAAGAGGGAAGAATCAGAAAAAGGTTGTTATTGGCAAGAATGAGCGTGAACCTTTCCTGATAGACTACTTCGCCCCTCATTTCAAGAAGACCATCTATGCACTATGTCAAGTTTTGGGGATTGACCTAAAGAAGACTATGCCTATAGAGATAATGTATATGGCTGTCAACCTCCAACACCCTGGTTATAATGTGGTATATGACTTTGCCACTTACCTTGTAGAGAACATAGATTCTGGCTTAGCAGCTTTGAAGCTGGGAAAGAATTGGGTAAAATTCAAATGGTTTTCACTGTTGATTCATATGTTTTTATATAGTGGTCAGAAGGTATTTGAAAAAGATATGGAGTTGAAGAAGATGGAAGGAGATATTGAAATTCCTGTCCAATATTGGACTAGGGTCTTAGACAAAAATGATCATAAGTTTGATTATGTCACCTTTCATAATATTTTTGGATCTAAGTTAAGGAAGGCTTTAGTTGTTGATCCACCCAAGATTCCAAAAGAAATTCACGACTTTCTAAGACCTATAGAGAGGAGGTCTGAGCTAAATCTAACCCATAATTGGGGTGATATTATCCCCAATCACAATACTACAATCTTCAAGGTCTTTGGCACCAATGTCATCCCGTCTGTCCTACCTAAAGAAGTTCCTCTCAGACTTGGTTTTGTAGAGATTATGAGGCAATTGGGAGCATCTCAATATTTCCATTTGCCTGTTGAACATAAGAAAGGAACTTTTTTCCCTGAATATACAACTTTTGCAGATTTTGTTATGATAAAGGGAGGGTGGAGAAATTTACACTTGTTACTCAAGCCATATAGATTGAATACTGTACGCCCTAGGAATTATGATCCTAAGGGTTTTATCTCCCAAATGAAGGCTAGACATCTGACTGGAACCTTTGTTCACAATTTCTACTATCCTGAAGATATCATTAAGAATATTTTTGATGAGGACTTACAAGATGAGAGAAAGGCAATGTACATTGCCTATTCAAAAATGGTAAGAAGTAAACAGGAGAAAATACCTGGTTTTGATCCTATACTTGATGCTAAAGATGAGCTCAGTAGGGAAATCTATGTTCTTGATAATTTTGAGAGCATAGTAGGAGTCTTGAAGGAGGAAAGGATTGTAGAAGGAAAGGGAAAGTCACATGTTACTGAGCAGCACCCTGAGATAAGAATCGAAGAAAGGCCTACCTACCAGCCTCAAGAGAAAATAAAAGTGTTTTCAAGAAGGAAGAGAAATAGGACAGAGGAAGTTACGATGCGTGGTGCATCATCCATTCTAAGGAAATCAGTATCTAGTATTATTGATCTGGATTCACCTCTGAAGAGTTCAGAACAGATTAGCACATCATTCCCAAAGAGGCCTAGAACTGATAGTATGGGGGATGTTGGCCAGAAAGGTAATGATGAGGAGGATATTATTGTAACTCTAGATGAAATAAATCCAAAAATGCCACTAGATCTGACTGACATTGCAATGAGCTCAGGAGCCATCACCCTAAGATTGGGGAAGGATGAGATTAAAGGAATTACAAATAGTGATGATTTGAGAATGGAAGCCTGCAAAGAATTCATGATGGATGACTATTTTATCCATACCCATGATTTTGAAGATTTTGTATGGAGAGCTCATATCTCATCTTATACTGAGCAGGTAGCACATGAGAGAAGTTTGCACCCAGAGCTTCCAGAGCAAGTAATTCAGTCAAAGGTCAGAGTACAATTGAAGGAGAAGTTTTAGGAAATCACACTAGAATAGGGCAGAACATTGGTTCAAAAGTATGGGTTATTGCTACTCCCTAAATGGGATATTGTTGATGCTGTAGTATTTGATACAGTAAGAAGGGAAAATAAATTGCTTCTTGCAATAGAGGAGGAGGCGACATTAGCACTTAAAGGATTAGCTTTCAGTGAAGAGTGGGATTTTCTGGCAATATGGTCACTATCTACAGGGTCTCGAAAACCTATTGTCACTGAAACATCCAATTTTAGTGGTCATTTGATTGTGAAGAGAGTTGTTGATACCCCTGCCTTGGAGGCTGTTGACATGGTTGTGAATGTTGCCAAATTTACTAGGGTAACCGTGGAGGATTTAACTAAAAACTGAGATACTCTGAGGAACCAGTATAATGATATTATTATTGAGTATAATAAGAGTCAGCAAAGGGTGGAGGAATTGGAAACAGAAATGGCCTTATTAAGGAAATAAATGGAAATCTTGAGATCCCAAAAGCAGGTTAGCTCTAGCCAAATTATTGCTGACCCACCAATTGATCAACCCCAATCTCCTGCACAGGTTCAATCTTGGGCTATGGTCCTGTATAATATGGGACAAGTGCCTATTGCGGTTGAGAAGGCTAGTACCTCGAGCAAAGATCCTTCTAGGGAAAAGTTACTCCAGCAGATTGAAGAATATAAGGAGATGGTAAATCAAATCCAGGATTTAGCAGGAAGGAATTATTCAAAAATTATTGATAGTGTGTTAAGGCATCTACATAAATGGGTCCAGAGTAAGCTGAATGGTGTTCATGCGAATTATGCCTTGATACTGCAAGCACTTGAATTGTTTCCAAGGGACAGAGAATTGGCTATCCCTTTGCTAAATAGATGGGGCCCTAGAATGGAAAAATTGAAATTTATGGGAGTTGGAGCAAAGCAGCATGGGAATAAGTATCCTACAGTCATGAAAACATATCAATTTGTTAAGACTATTGTTGAGCAAAAATTCTAGGGGTTTGTTGCTCCTATGGAGTCCAAAATCAAAGCACTGAAGGATATTTATGATGGAATAGATTTGACTCCACTGCCTCATATTTTGCATAGTCAGGATAGTGTCAAGCCTTTGCAAGAGTGGAAGGAGCAAATGAATAATATAATGACCGCCCAAACTCATGAGATATGCAAAAATGCTGATATTTGCATGTTGGAGAACACTTTAGAGAAGTTATCAATTGTCATTAGTTTCTTGGAGAATTTTCACAAGATAGCCATGCCATTAATGATAAAGTATGTACCTTATCGAAAAATGGTGGACCGGGTGGTGGCTTTCAATTGGCCGTCAGAGGAAGATTTTGAGTCATGGAAAAAGATGTTTATTGATGAACTTGAATTATAAATAATGGGGATGAGAGCTGCAATTTGGAAATGTAAAATACAGGTCTGGCCTACGGTATTATATTTTGAAATGCATTCTCTTCCTGGATTCAAGTACAAATTATGCAATTAAAATTAGCACATGGAGCGGTTAAAAGATGCTTTGGGTTTAGGGAATCAATACTTGGAACCACGCTTTCCTTTCCTCCGTAACAAATTAATCATCATTTTGTTTTAAGATTTTCTTCTCTTACCAAGCAAATGATGTAAAGATAACTGATTAGGAATTAGCGGTCCAGTAAAAAATGGACATGTGTATCCTCCGGCCTAAAGCTTGTTTGCTCCCTTGTTTTTATAAAAGGGAATTCTAGGCCGAGGAATAGGTCTATTGAAATTACTTAAGATACATAAGAGAAGAATCAAGTAGAGAGAGAGAAAAGAATATGTCCAGTTTTTTGAAGCTTTGAGTCTGTTTGGAAACTTAGTAAATCATGGGGTTTTGGAGCATACTTATGCAAATCTTGTGATTGTTTTGAGTCTATTTTCTCTCATATTGTAATAATTTGCATGAATTTTTAATGAAAAATCTATCAAAGATGATGTTCATTAAATTTCATTTGTCATTTCCTATGGATTATGTTCGACTATAGCTCTGGTTCAATGGACCTGTTAAATGCTTTAGTTGTTCAATAAGTTCATGCAAATTAGCACATAGGATTTTATAAAGAGTAATAGATTCATGTATTGATGAATGGATGGTAATGCCTTACATACAGATCATAGATGCTCTAGATGAAAATTACCCTGTAGTTCAGTTTCTAGTTTGACTCCGTGCTTTAGGATATGGCACTGGTACTCTGACTGCTTATTGTTCTTGTATTTTTTGTTATAGCTTCAAGCAATTTCACTCGAATATTTCATAAAAACACACTTAGGTGTTATTTCAATTCCTTGTTAAATAAGAACTGAATTCTCCTGAGAAATAGCCAATTTCTTGAAGGATTATCTTGTTTAAACTTAGATTGGAATTTATCTGTTGTTTATCCACGTATGAGCAAATCATTCTCATCATGAATGATAATATATTTTAGGGATACCCTCCTAGATCTTACAGAGTCCGAAGTGTAGGAGAGATAACAGTTTTGTTGCATTTTTTTCGTTAAGTTGGCACAATGCCTTCAGGACTTTTAAAATTGAGTATGGAAAGCTCATAGAAGCTTCTGCAGGTTCTACTTGGGTTGTAAAAATTCCAACATTATGCACTATTTTGGATGAGTTACAACATTATGCAAGACTATTTCTCAAGTCTTGTCAAGTTCCAAGAGTTGACACCATGCCCAATGGATAAGTTTAGGCAACTGGTGAGGATATTTAGCAGGCAAATATATAGAAGATGTCACCAATTTTTTTACCTAATTTAGCTTTTAACTCAATCAAGTAAAGTTGGGATAGTTTTTTCCAAAATAAAGATAAAGGTACACATTCAATTCTACTCAGTTCCATTCATATACACAAAAGTATTATCAAATGAATTGCAGTTCATTATGCAAATGTATACAAGAGAAAGATTGCACAAAATTTTCACAAGTGTCTTTTATTGATAATTACAAGTGTATGGTGTCCCACACAAGTTGTGGGAATAACTATTTCAATACAATATAAGACATAAACTATACATTTGAAGAAATAGAAAGGAAAGAGCATATGGAAAGAGTAGGGATCCGTCATTGCCTAAATGATGAACCCCAATGTTGAACTGTTGCCTAAATGATACACCCCAAAGTTGAACTGTTGCATCATTGGAAAAATATGATCAAATTCATCTATTATGAAGAATTGGTCTATGTGCCTCTAGTAATCACTATAAAAATGTGAAAGACAAAGCTATTTTATTTTTTCTACCTTATCTTATACCATTTTACGAGAATGGGGGGGCCAATGTGTGAGAAGATCTTTGGAAACTAGGCATGAAAGTTGCAGGTTAAAGAGAATGGGGATGCCAAACTTACAGTACTCATTGTCCCTTGGTCATCGATTTTACCTGAGTTCCCTCAACCTGGTCCTCGGTGCTGGTATTGACCTCGTTTTAGCTCCAAACTCTTCGTCGGTGCTAGTATTGACCTTGTTTTCACTCCTCCAAAGTCTTCCTCAGCACTGGTATTGACCTTTCACTTGTCCAATTTGATGAGCTACAACCTGCTTTAGTTAGGTTTTAGAGTATGTTAATTAAATTTTAAAAAAATATGGTGCCATTTAGAGTAGTGAATATAAAGCAAGCAAAGCCTATTATGACGCCATTTAGAGTAGTGAATATAAAGTAAGCCAAGTCTATTATAGTCATGAGGGAAATAATAAAACTCTTAGGATACTTTGTGAAACCATTTTCCTTGGTTAAAGGGAGGCCATAAAATATACCTTTGGATTTTTTCAATCTTCAAATATGAGGATTTGCAAGGTTCTTAGCAACATGAGTAATGGAAATGTGTGCAACAAGAATTTTTGAACACACATGGAATCTCCTTGCCAAAGAAAGGGGCTTCATAATTTAATATGATAATTTTTCTCACCTCTAGAATCAACTTTTAAATCTTCTCCTAATAGGGCCAAAATCACATCTTCTTGTGTTTGAGAAGTCACCAGTACTGAACATAACCGTCAAGCAACTTTTCATTAAGATTATAACATCACCATTGATTTTGAGCACGTGCATCTTAGAGCCGCTTTAGTAACCTGTCATATAATGTACTAAAACTCGACATAAATATTAAAGCACTTTGATTAATAGTAACGTTATAATATTAATATATTATATAACAATATTATATTACATTATATGAATTAAAATAATATATTTGATATATTAAGATTATACATAATCTATAGATTAATAGTAATTATATTAGATTATTAATATTATTGGTATATTATTAATAATATTAATATTGTATTAGATTAATAATAATTATAATATTGTTAAATGATTAATTATATTACAAATGAACACTGCTTTCAAATTCTTAGCTTTGAATGAATGGTTGAAGGACCAATGTTGAATGTTGCAACTCTAGTAGGCATGAATAGAAGTAGAGGAGATTGTTTGGGAGAATATTTTTTTCTAGTGCTAGGTTATGTGTTAGGTTATATAGGGTTAGGTTATATAGTGTTTGAGCCTAGCCTCAAACACTACAATTAGGGTTAGGTTATGTGTTTTCTTTAGGGTTAGGTTTGGGATTGGGTTTATGGTTATGGTTAGAGTTTAGGGTAATCCAAATCATAACCTAACCCTTTCTCTTGAAACCTTAACCTTGACCCTAACCCTCACCTTTATCCTATCTTTATAACCCTAACCACAACCAAAACTCTAACCCCAACCCTAACCCTAATTACCTAAACCTAAATATTATTTATTTTATTAATTAGTTGCATTCACTCTAATAACCCTAAACCTATCCCTAAACTTAACCCTAGCCCTATCCCTGGCCCTAATCCTAACCCCAACTCTAAGCCAAATATAAAAACAACCCTTAATCATAATTACAATAACCCTAATACTATAATCCCTAATTGTAATACTAAACCCTAACCCTAATTTCATATCTAATCCCAATCATAACCAAAACTCTAAATCTAACCCTAACCATAAAACATAAACCCTAATCTAACCCTAATCCTAACATTATTTTCCTAACCCTAACCCTAACTCTAAACCTAACACTAACCCGAACACTAAATCCTAACCCTAATTAAATACCCAATCATAACCCTAAATTGTAACATCATCCTTTAAATTGGATACTACATCAAAAATTATGTGTTACAATCATTGCTTCCATTGTTGGCATTTTTACATTGGGATGCATATATTTTTAAAACCAACAAAATCTTTTAATGTCTTGCCAAAATTAATATTATTAATTGTAATATCAAACTTATAAACATGTATCCAATTTAGAACATAAATAAGAAATATATGGTATTAGTTTCTTCAAAAAACAAAGTGATGTGGATTAGGACTATAAGGACTATAATGAATTTAGAATATACACATAATGGATTTGTTGAAAAGATTTTAGAAACTTTCAAACAAATGCAATTGGTAGATGCAAAGAAAAATTCCACAACCTGATGGAACTTCAGTAAATTGAAGCTGGGGTTAGAGGGTTTCTAAATTACTCAGGGTAACCTTCAGTATGGATCAGTCAAAACCCTCTTGTTATGTTTTAATGGTGACCTGTTGCCATGGTGGACCGGTCACTTAAGTGAGGTTTCATCCCTCTCGGCTCGTGCTTAACCAGCCCTATTTCACCTGATTTGCCGGTCTTTTTGGCGTAATGACCTAGGTATTACACCGCCAAAATTTTTAATGCGGGCCCCACTTAAATGTTCCATCTGAGGCCTGATGAGCTGTTTGATCATAAAATTCGATCTTGACCACTTCTCGCAGACCTTGTAGGTTTTTCTGCTGGTGTCATCAAAATAGTGCAAGGTTTGTGAGATATGGCCACATGGCGTGAATGGATGAATGGGTTTTCTTCCCGAGGTGTTCGATATGACAGGGGGGCATCTTTTCACTGGTAATAGCCATCCCCACTTAAATGTTCCATCTCAGGGTAGATGAGTCGTTCGATCACAGAATTCGATCTTGATCGCTTCTCGCAGACCTCACAGGTTTGTCTGTTGGTGTCATCAAAGTAGTGCGAGGTTTGCGAGATATGGCCATGTGGCATGAATGGATGAATGGGTTTTCTTCCCGAGGTGTTCGATATGATAGGGGGCCATCTTTTCACTGGTAATAGCCATTAATAACGGGGTAATCATGATCTCTCGCACACCTTGCACGGGTAGAGTAAATATTCAAGAGAGTGTTGCGAGGTTCGTGAGGGAGTGGTACGTGGCTTTTCTTTTCATGCCAGTGGGATTATATGGGACCCATTGTGTGGTCTGGGTCTATTCTTCTGCTAACGTGGATTGTCAACATCCATTAACTTGATCTCCACCCTCTGTTTGTTAAAGTGCCTCCTGAATCGGTGGTTCATTTATAGGGAAGAAGTGTGTGAGTTGCCTATCTGGCATGTATTACTTGAATGTTGCTCGTGTCATTAATGATATAGGTTTCTTTTCTCCCGAGGATCTCCACCTGATTTTCTCCTGCGTGCGAATAGTGCCATCCTGTTGAGGGTATTCATAGTTATCTGGATCATTAACTGTGCAAGTTCTTGAATCGCCTTCAAGTAATTATACCCTGCATATTGGCTTGCTCTATAAATGCTAACTGAATTGTATGTAATCAGCATTGCATTCTCTTGTGTCTAAGTGCAGTAAGGTTTTTCTTCTGTTTGTGGCTGTGCTTTGTTTCTATCATGAGTAAATTAGTTAAGCAAAGGAGTGCGAGGCTGGCTTCACCAGTCATGAAGAAATCCAATTCTCCCATGTCTCCCAAGGATATTATTAGGAACACTAGGAAGAGGCCAGTACATTGTTTGTCCCCGATAATCATCTCAGATTCTGATGAATCTGAGATTGATTCTGATTATCGGTACTATTTGGCTTCCCTAGCCGATCTTATGGGAGTGGATGAGGAGGTTCTGGCAATTGAGCTAGTGTCTACATTAGCACCAGGTCTAGTTGTTTGGAATGTGCTCACAAGGTTGGTAAAGAGGAGGTGGTGCCATTGCTATCGCAGGCTTGAACTCAAAGCGGTTGCTTGTACCGGGGCCGTGTTGCTTCTTCATGATTACTGATAGTGGGTTCATTGGACGTGTCTTATCTTCTCTTGTTGTTCTATTAAGTGGATGTGGATGTGGATATGGATGTGCGTGTGCTTTGTACGAAATTTTGTTTTTCGACTGGTTATTTCATAACCGTTTTGATTCCTTTGTTCATGCACGGTATCATTGTGACAAGGAATGTAAATTTGAATTTCATTTTGGTGCTGAAATTCAATTTGGTGTCACAATGTGGCCTAATGCTTGTTGCTCTCCTATTCTATAAAGAAGATTTCACGGCTCATTGTGAAGGGTCAAAATAATTTTGCAATCCAACGCTTGGAAGTTATAGAGTCCTCTTTATTGTTAAAGTGTTATGAACATTTTGTTTCAGGAAGTCATCCTGGGGTTAGGTTTATATACAGATTAGTGTGATATGCTTATTTAATTACTTATATCAAAAGAAATCTATAAAATTAAGATGCTTTACTCTCCTGGGTGTGTGCCATGGATTATGAATAGCTTTATCAAAGATTCATCTATTCAGTTTCAATAGTTAATTGAAAATGTGATTCATTTTCTTGCTTTAACTCAAAGAGTTAATCAAATGCTTGAAAAATAAGTTACATGTTCATGGTTGTATATACTCAGGATGCTTGAAGAAGTACTATCTTAATATGCTAAAATATCTCATGATAGTAATGCTATATGAGATGGGTTCATCGTATCAGGATTTTGTTCTGTATGACTCTGTTGCCCTATGGATGCATGAAGCACTGGATAATGTTTGTGTCATTTTATTAGTTCAAGACTGTAGGTTCTAAGCAAGGATATCCAAATACTGAACACAAAACACTTGAATACAACCTTGTCCTCCTCAGGGAGGTATTGTAACAAATAAGTGGGTCAGTTCCATTGCTCTTTGGTACTGGTAGTCATTCTCTGGTCTTCCAATACCTTGAGATGATCACTATCCCTTTGAGTGTGTAGGAATTGTAATCTGTACACAGGAAGTGTTCTTACCAATCACAAGACATTCATGTGAACACGTTTAGATTTACCCACCTTGGTCCTACAAAGCCAAAAGTGTAGGAGAAGTTAGTCCTTTACTGACTCTCATTAGTTGGCCATTAGTGGTTGTAGTTGTCCTCGATAGGGGTTGGCTACCTCTTAGATATCTACAACCTCTACATGGATTGTATTTTAAACACCAACACAACCTTCACCAAAATCCTTATTGGTTTCCTTAATATGGGAGATTTGGAACAAGGTACAGACATCCATCAAAGCATAATATGAAGATTATTTTTTTCAAATGTTGTGGTTGTAGATGCCCTTTTAAAATTTATACAGAATGTGGAAGGATAGAAAAATCTTGTGAACTATTTGACAAAATGTCTCAAAGAATTGTAATCTCTCAATTTATTTTAGTGTCTATTTTGTTATACCCCATGTCCCAAATTAGGTATAACACAATAGACACTAAAACAAATTGATAGATTGTTATGAGGGCAGTGATGAGACTTTTCTAATTAGAGTGTATTCCATGAGATTACAATTATTCGAGGCATTGTGTCAAATAGTTCATGAGCTTTGTCTATCCTCCCACATTTTGCATAGATTTCAAAAGGCCATCTACAACCACAAGATTTGATAAAATTCATCTTCATATTATGTTTTC